>WYDI02014890.1:0-78546 GCA_009867235.2 Psittacus erithacus
CCCAGGGCAGAGCATGAGGCTCAGAAAGTCCTTGACCAATTGTAAACATTCTAAGCAGCAGCTACAAACATCGGTATCATCAGCACTGTTCCCAGGCTGAAAGCCAGAAACACAGTGCTGCACCAGCCACCAAGAAGGATTAAAAATGACTGCTACTGCTGAACCCAGGACAAAAGGTTTTTGCATGGCTTGATCTTATGGAATGCTATATTGTAAATGTTTTACAAGAAGTAGAGGATATGCTCTTCGAGACTGCCAAACAATTTTGCCCAACCCTTACTCATGATCTGGATGTGAAATGCCCTGTTTTACCCTCTTAGGAAGTCTTAATTTTTGCCTGGTTCATTAGTTCTTTTCATTTTCCCTTGTTATTGTGTAGATAAACACAGTATTTTCAAAACTTTTTAAAATTCATTAGCATGTTTATATGCTCTACTTTCCATTAAGTATACTGAAGACTGAGTAATTTTCTTAACCTCTAGACTTTCTTCATTGCTAGACTTTACCACCTTCCTTTACCACAGACAGTTCTTATTGTCATTCTATCTTGCTGTTGCCTTACTTTCAGATAAGACTTTTTACTCTCTGGGATCTCCCTTGTAATGTCTATTGCTCAATCTTTTACTATTTTCATTCCAAGAATCACAGTTACATTACCTCTCAGTTTTTATTTTGTGTGACAACTTCTACTGTATGATAGGCAGTACAGCTCTCAACAAGTGCATTTAGTATCACAAATTTATTTATTCTGTAACTTCTATTGTGTTTTATCTAATTACTTCTCCAGCATGAAAAAACCTTTGTGTTCATGCAGATATAGCCTGTGTTTTTATACACGAACTGAGGAACAGTAAGTTAGCTGGTTTTGTTTATTAATGTATGAGCAGCAGTTAAAATCTTCCCCTAACAATTCTGAACAAGCATGTAGATCAAACTGGTCAGAACAAAGGTCCTTCTCAAAAAACGAAAATCCAAACAGAAAACCAAACCAAAATTCAATCTTGAAGAGTAGCAGCAGGATTGAAAAAGCCAAACAGGTGTAGCGTTACCTGGTATTCTTGTGGTATGATACTTTCAGCCTGCGTATGCATCTGCCTGCACAGACACATACTTATATTAATGTGTACATATTGCCATTAGGTGCCCTTTGTCTTGTGAGTAATTTTATGTAATTACTCACCATGTGGCTCTTCCCTAACTAACAGGTAGTTTCCTGACACAATTTTGTCTTTCCCGGTCTGAAGTCTTATTTTATATAGACACTTTCATGTCAGCTGCACCCCTCTCCAGGAGCTTTGCATAAGTCTGTATGTTCTGCAGACTGGACTTGGGACTGATTTGTTGTTGATATGGTCAGAACTCTAGAGCTGTTGAATCTTAGTTCTAATCACTGAGAAATAGAATTGCTTACTGTGTTGCTTTCCCTTAGTTTATCACATCTATGTGAGATCCCTCTGTTCCCAGGGTATGAAAATGTTTTCCTAAACACATACAGCAGTAAATGATTTTCTGCAAGAAAGAGTCTTGTATTGTTGCATATCTAATCTGTATCACCGTGCGTTACATGCCATTGCAATCTGTTGGTAGTGTTAAAATCATGGATCTGATACTCCTTGTTTTGCAACTAGAATGGAAAGAATTTATCTTCTTAGGCTGCTAAACAAGAAGGATTTTGTTCTTTTGTATTTTTTTTCCCTCCAAATAATGCTCCTAATCTGATTTGTCATTTATGCATAAAGAAAAGCTATATTTTGGTCTATTGCATACTGCTAGTGCATAAGCTAACATTGTGCAGGGGGAAAACTAGCTCCTGTGATTTTTTTTTTTTTGTTGTTTTTATTTTGTTATTATTATTTGATTATTTGGGCAATTTATTGAAAATCTTTTGACTGAAATTCACACACTTTCTACATTCACTTTTTAAAATCCCTATTTGTAGGAGCTTTTAATATAGCTATACTGTTACACTGGATGTACCATTTTCACAGAAATCGTATGTGCTTCAGACAGAAGCATTCTTTATTTCTGTGCATTGATTTATAGGGTCTTACATAATCTAAATGTTAATTATTAATAGAAAAAGGGGTGAGAAGACTCTCACAAATTCTGTTATCAAAGGATAATATAAAAGAAATTTTCATTCTGAATGTTTGATATCAAAGCTGACCTCTGGTGGTTACTGAATAGAACAGTTGTAATGTTAGCTTTCTGTATTCTATTTTGAGATATTACTGACTTTTTTTCCAATCAGATGTGAATGGTTTCCTGAAAAATAATGCATTCAAAATTATGGGTATGAATTGTCCACAGACATCTCTAGTGATCTGGTATCAGTGACATCAAGTTGAAGGAGGGTACTCTGTGCAAGAAACTATAGCAGCTATAGTGATTTGGAAGTCCTGTTTCACCAGACAAATGCCAGATATCTCTGTTTCATCCATAGCATTTATTACATCTACATGTTGAGTCTGAGAATGTTTAGGAGGGCCATATTCAGCTGTTTTAAGACTAGAAGCAGTGTGTTATGGTAGTCAAGACAACATACCGCATCTGAGGGCAAAAACCTGAACTTGATTTTGATGCTTAGGTTCTGTTCGCTTCAAAGTTAAGCTTAGCAACCACATCTTAAGATCCAGAAGGGTGCTGTAAGTCTGAAATGAATGTGCATTGCATATATTTTGGTTTTTTAGTGTGTTTTTTTTTTTTTTTGATATGGAAAAGGCAGGATTGACTGAGCTCTCAAGTAATAGTAAGATACGAGTTCTGAAGGAGGAAACAACAACTCTTTTTTTGTCTTTCCTTTTTTTTTTTTTTTTTTTTTTTTGCTTTTTAGGGTGTGGGAGTGGACTTTAAAGATTTGAAAGAAATGAAACCTAGCATAGCACATACTAGTATGCCACCAGATAGAGGGAGAGACAAAGCTGCCTTTGTTGCTTTCACAGAACTGGCATGAGTGCCGTACTGCTTCTAAGGCAGTAGGAAAGTAGCAGCTAAAGCCTCAGGTGGCAGCAGCTTTCCCTTTAAATAAAAACAGAGCAAAGTTAGCAGCAACCAAGTTTTTAAGAGCAAGTACTCTCTGCTGTTTCTTTCGTCTGTTTTATTGTTAATTACAAACACAATGTTCAACTGGCTTGTGAATTTCATTTTATATTTTTAGCAAATTGCAGTTCTGGAAAATGATGGTTTGTGTCCTCCTTTCCTTCATTTTTGCTCTTCATGCAGAGAGGGAGGTCATGCATCAAATGGGTTTTAACAAAGTTTGCTGATGGTTTTCTGTGGTCCTCCTCTAAGAATTACAGTTACCACAGGTCCAGAACTGTGAGCGTAACTTAGAAGAGTAGATGTGGGGGATATTACAGTTCTTGCCTGATTTATCACTCCTTTGGGAACTAGCAGAATCCCTTTACTATGAGGAATATTTGGAACAAGTATAAAGAAAGGCAAACTGCCTTACTTGATTTGTAGACTAGGAAAAAAAAAGGTGTCTCTAGACTGCATGGATTACATGTGCAAATTCAAAGGAAGAAATTGCCTTTAAGTAGCCAGAAGAGATTTTGGGTTGAGATAACCTTAGTCAGAATCACTAACAGGTTTAACCTTCCCTGTTGCTTGGTATATGATGGCTTGAAGAGTTTATTTACAAAACTGAAACAGGCTGACATTTTGCCTGTAAAAGCTGGTTACAGAATTACATTAGCCAAAACAAGGGAGGTGAGAAGGGATCTCCCTAGTTTCAACTTATTGTTGATGAACACTCTGGCCTGCTTGGGAGTTCTGGAGATCTGACTAGCAGTTCTGTATTGCAACATAGTATTTTAAATTGTTTTTAATAACTGGTACTTGAAGAGGGGATAATCTATTAAAACAAATGTCTGTTTTAGACCCAAATCAGAAAATGCATGGATATTTGCAAAATCAAATGCAGTACAAGCTGTTGGGGTGATGTCATTTGGTAAGTAATTTTTTTTTTTATATTTTCAATATTCAGATCAGCTCTAACAAAGTCTTTAATATTTTGGACCTAGAAATTGCCCTTTTTTTTTTTTCCTATGTATTCATGCTAAGATGGTGTAGAAAAAAAATGAAATTGAATTCGAGACATCCATGTGAATTTAATTGTTATGATTTAAGACATTATTCCTGTTATTCCTATAATTTCCGAGAGAGTATTGCCACTGTAGCACAGACAGAGGTGTAGTATGTGAATCTAGCTCAAGTGTCCAGGTCATCCTAAACCACCTGCACCAACAGGGTTAGTATAACTTATAAATTGAGGAGGAAGTCATCATTCTGTATTATCTCGGATAACCAATAACAAAAATATCTTAGGCTGCAATTCATCCGTTTGCTAGAGAGTGCCTGTTACTTCCCGTCTCTCACAGTGAAACACTCAGATGAATCTCAACTTGCTTCCATTATCCTTATTCTAAAATCTGTTCCTGCCTGCAGGATCCAGTATATTACTTCTTGCTGATGCTGGGATAATCTGAGGCCTAAAATGAATGTCATAGGAAGTCTGAAAGTAGCAAACGGCTATGTGGTTTAAAAAAAAATATCAATCTTAAAACTGCTGTTGGGCTCTTAAGCAAAGAGCGAGAAGAGAAAACAAAGATGGAATGGAGGTGTGGAGGGTGGGAAACAGCACGGCATTTTAGGGTAATGAAATCAGAATGATTGCAGGTTAAATATAAACCTCATCAGATCAAAGAAGTTCAAGCCATTTATCTTTGCCAGTCATTGCAGGATTAATGTTTGTATTTAATGAGTGGATTCAAACTATGCTGTCTCTCCCCTGGGGGCCGGAGCAGTTCCCTATTTCAGTTCTTTTTGCTCCAGCCCTCACTCCCCTACCTTGAAATTTATTTTATATGCATGAATTCATACATTTGCTTCAACTGTCATGTGTTTCAGCATTCATCTGCAACCATAACAGCTTTTTAATATATGGGTCTCTGGAAGAACCCACATTAAAGAACTGGTCTCGAGTCACACATGTGTCTGTCTCACTTGCTCTTATTATCAGTGTAGTGTTCGCCGCATGTGGATATATGACTTTTACAGGATACACAGAAGGTAAACTGCTTGATACCTCAGTTTTGGTGCTTGCTGCAGTCCTTACATTTCTGCCTTTCTGTCCAATTTTTGCTGCTGATATCTTAGTGAATGTAAAAATAACAAAATCATACTGTGTTTGGACAGAAACAGGACACTGCTTGTAGTTTCCCAACGACCAAAACAGGATACAGAGATGTGAGCTGCATGCTAAGAGATGTCAGATTCCCAAGTGTAAGCCTCCCTGGTCAAAGTCCCCTTTGAATACTTCTGTATTCAAAATACTTCTGAGGACTAAGCATCTATAATTTAGCCATATGGTCCACTAGCAGAGAGCAGTAAGAACAAAAATTGCTTTGATTTTTCTACAGGATGCCTGGCATATATTTCTGTATATTCTCTATCTTTTCCTGTCTGTGCTAATACTACATTCTACCTCTGACTGAAGAGATATTTCCTATCTTTACAGCAGCTGTTTTGCTGTAACTAATCCTATTGCCACTTCTATAGGTATATGAATATACATAAATTTATAAATATATCTAGTCACTGTTACATCATATTATTTAACATCATTTTGTTGACGTGTAAAAGGTCCTTTCAGAAGAGTAAGGCATAAATTTGTTCAATGCATTTGCTTCTTCAGGAAAAATACATACTTCATAAGCAAGCAGATTTTCTGTTAATTAATAGTGCTGTTCCAAATCGTAGAAGGCTTCTAAGCTTTTCCTTTCCTGATGAGCAGCAGCATCTAGTTGAGAACAGGAATTGTAGGATATAGGTTACTGGTTGATCTGTCCTTTTTTTCCTGCTTCTAGTGCTGTTTGTGCTGAATAACTTACTGTCCTAGATGCACCTGTAGCCAGACTTAACAGCAAACTAACTGAGATATTACAAGTATAGAAAGCTCTGACTGCAGCTGTCCCTCAGCATATGACTACTGCAAGCAGGTTCCATCTTACTTTGTCTCCCCTGTTAAAATCTTTTGTTTATTTTCTCTTAAGTGCACCTTATTGCTTCTTCAGTGCTGTTTTGATCCTAAAAGTAGTAAATCATAAGACAGTATGGTAATCGGTAGAAAAGGTAGAAAAGACCTGATAGATCATCTGATCACTGTCTTGCAGTGTCTGTCATGCTTCAGAGATCATTATTCCAGGTTCTTTGTGGTAAACTCTAAGCAAGATGATGATTTGAATTCTCTAGCAATGTTTTTTGTTGTTAGGTATAAGAAGATTTGCTAGGTAATAATCCATATGTTTATAAGGCCTTTTGGGGTCAGAATATTTGAAATTCTTTACTGCAGCTTACCAGCTGTGATTAGATGCTATCAGAAAAAAAGCAGTTCTCCAGAGGTAACTCGCTGGTTGTCTTTGTGTAATTGCTGTTGTAGGAATTACAGTTTCAGAGGAAATGTATCTTTCACATGCAAGCTTTCTTCCTGAGTCTGTCACGTATTTATTTAAACAAACACTAGCATCTCATACAAAATCTGTGCTAACGGGAAGATATCAGATGACAAACTCTAGTGTGTATGTGTTAAAATATTTTTGAAAGATAAATGCTACTTGAAATGAAAACACTGCTACTAGCAGGATAAGGTGAAGGTTCCTCCCGGATGTAATTTGTGACTGTACAGGTTTTCAAGATGAATCAGGAAAGGGGATCAGAAAGTCTCAATTACTCCAGTAACTCCAGTAACTTACACTTCAAGTTGCAAATAGGCCAATGACATGAAGTTCAAACTAACTGATGCTTTGCTATGCCTCAGGAGATCTATTTGAAAACTACTGTAGAGATGACAGTCTTGCTACGTTTGGAAGATTTTGTTATGGAGTTACTGTAATTCTGACCTTCCCCCTTGAATGTTTTGTGACCAGAGAGGTAAGAATTAACTACATTCTCCCATTAACAATGTTGATATATATTAATATTATTTTCACATTATTAATTTATATTGTAGCTGAAGTTAGTGGTTGGTCTGTAATAAATACCAACCTAACCCATTCTGTTACATGCAATGAGTATGAGGTACATATTGTACTGTTTGGATTCTGGTAACATAATGCTGTATTACATTTATTATTTATTATAATATTATCCAATATTCTGTTAGTAGCAGGACTGCTTAAAGTTCCAAGTTTGGCATAAATACCACTGTTGTTATTATGTTGAGAGTAGCCAAAAATATTATATTTATCATGCTTAATAGTTTTGATTTGTGACAGTATCTCCATCTAGGAAATCCATCTATTCAACAGATAATTGTAATTTTTTATTCTGTCGTAGGCAGATGAGAAAAAAGTAGGTATACCCTAAATCCTGCAGGTGTAACTAAGTCAGTCTGGCATGTGTTCTGCAATTTTAGTAATGCTGTTTATGAGTTATTTTTGGAAGTGGATGATGTTTTATTGCAGCAAAATAGGTAGAGTTCGGTCAGTGTATTCTCACCCATACTTTTAGTTTCCTAATGTTAGAAGATTTGGTGTAATCTGTTTGTTCAGGTAAAGAGCAAAACGAAGGTTTAAAATTGTGGTTCTGTTTCAGGTGATTGCCAATGTTTTTTTCCATGGGAACCTCTCCACAGTTTTCCATATTCTTGTGACAGTAGTTATCATTGCTGTGGCGACTGGTGTATCATTAGTGTATGATTGCCTTGGGATAGTTTTAGAGCTCAATGTAAGTGAACTTGTATACTCTTGTTTAATAGATCACTTTTTTATAAAACAGAACTATGAAAAATCCACATCTCTACTGAAAATCTTACGTAATTCACCATAGTAGTAAGTAGAAATGTTAGTAGGAAAAAAAGGAATTATTCATTGCTTCAAAATTGGGTAATTACAGGAGAAAGGGAGTTCAGAGATAAAGTTCATATAGTTGGGAAGTGCTTTCAGAGCAGTTCTGGAGATACAACAAATGGCTAGGATTTACCAAATGTATCTAAACTGCAGTAGAAGTCACTAAAATACTCATCCTAACTGTATTGCAGGAGTGAATCTAGCATGTTTTTCTGTAATCCCTGCTTCTGATGAAGTTGGCAAATTACTAAACACTGAATCAGATCCTAAGGATTGCCTTGTGCCAAAGAGACAAAAAAAAAGGGGATAAAGGAAGAAGCAGTAGTAGTGAGACAACAGAGGTAGAAACTGGAATTTTTCCCTGTGGTCTCCATGCAGCCTTCTCTTCGCCAGTCTGAATAGACGCAATTTTCTTAGACTGTCTTCATATGGGAGGTGCTCAAGACCCCTTATCACAGTCCTCCTCTGGACTTGCTCCAGCAATTCCATGTCCGTATTATGTTGGGGACACCAGAACTGTGCACAGTACTCAGCTATTATTAATAAATAAAATGTGGAAACATACTCTAGGATATGAAAGTTAAAATACGGAGAAAACTTTTTAAGGACAGCCTTTACTTCTTTATAGAAGTATTTTGGAATTGCTTGCTTACATCCCTGTCCACGCAGTCATTGATATTTTCAAGCCATATATTGCATGTTTATTGATAGAACAAAATGGAGGGAGTTGTTATTTATGCTATGTGATACACATACTTGTATGTACATTGTGGTAAAAGTATACTGTTTTGATCCACAGAGCAGTTTATCTGCTAACTGAGCAGTAATGAGTGATTTTGTATCTGTGATTTTACCAGGTTTGTTTGTAGTAATATTGTAGAACAGGTTTCAATATTCAGATAAGTTATATAATTACCCTCGATTTTAAATAATTACCTACTTACCAAACCATAACTAGTTCAAAATAAACGCTGTTCCTAGTGGTTTGGTCAGGATGCACATTTCGATTAGAATTTTCTCACTCATGGCATCTGTTGGTAATTTCTTTTCAATCTTTTTTTCCACTCTGTTTTTACATTACAAGTGCAGAAAATTCACCTGTGTGTGTATATATACACACCAATAAAAGTATTTAAATGTGTGCATATGTACATGCATATTCTGGGCAAATATCTGAATATTGGTATAATGAACCTAATTAACTTTGTTTGCCCATATAATCTATGTATATGTGTTATTTACATTTATTATATGGTATAACATATTCATAATAAATTTCCACCAGAGAACTGTCAGTGAGTCTTTCTAGCATAAACAGATATAGAATCATACAATCACAGAATCGTAGAATAGTTAGGGTTGGAAAGGACCTTAAGATCATTAAGTTCCAACTTCCTGCCATGGGCAAGGACAGCTCAGACTAAACCATGTCACCCAAGACTCCATCCAGCCTGACACTGAGTACTGCCAGAGGCAGAGCATTCACAACTTCCTTGGGCAGTCCATTCCAGTGACTCACCACCCTTACAGTAAAGAACTTCTTGCTTATGTCTAATCTAAACTTCCCCTGTTTAAGTTTGAACCCATTACCCGCTGTCCTGTCACTATCGTCCCTTATGAAGAGTCTCTCCCCAGCATCCTTGTAGGCCCCCTTCAGACACTGGAAGGCTGCTATGAGGTCTCCATGCAGCTTTCTCTTCTTTAGAAGATTCTCATGTCTGTACTAATCACTTTTAACAGGTTCTACCTGTAACACAAAAGTTTGTACAAACAATGGTGCAAAGATACTCAGTAGGCTGGATTACTACCTCACGATAGTTAAGCTGAAACATAGTGTTTTGTTAAGTATGTGAGAAAATAAACATTCATAACTTCTGCATTAAAATGCTCTCTTTTGGCATGCAATTTGTATGTTACTTTGCAGTAGCTTTACTATAAAAAGTACTTAAGCAGGTGCTTCTTATCTGTCCCTATCAAAGAAAGCATTTAAAGAGGAGTTGAATTTTTAATTCTCTCAAAGTGAGCTTTGCTTTCATAGGGAAGTCAACCCAAATCGGGTCATAAATGTAGAAATGGATCAGAATTCTTTGAACTGCTATGTGATGTTTCCACGTTTTTTCTTTTCTTTTTTTTTTTTTTTGAGGGGTTACATCTCCTACATGGAATGATCTTAAATATATTAAATCAGTTATAGTATTGCAGAGCCAGTATGTTTGGACTTTACTGCTGAAGCTGAGAAACTTCTGATTATCAGAATTAATAGTACTTGCAGCAGAAAGTATTACTCTGTATCAGCAAAGAAAAAGTATTTAAATAAATCTGGATTATTTCAGATCATTTTACAGATACTGCTGCAAGTAACTTTTCACTTTTAAAGTTTTGCATGTAGCAACACTGGCAAAGGCCTCTATTCTCTGACTTTGCTGTTGTATCAGTCTAATCACAACAATTTAAAAATTTAGGGTTTTGTTCTTCACATCTAAGTATATATGCTTATGAGGATTTTTTCTATTGTTGTTTCCCACACACAGGGAGTTCTGAGTGCTACCCCACTTGTTTTTATCATCCCAACAGCGTGTTACCTAAAGTTGTCCAAAGAGCGATGGAACCATTCAGATAATCTCATATCCTGCCTGATTCTTGCTGTCGGTATGCTAGTGATGACAGTTGGGTTTGTTTTGACTGTATTGCATCCCCAGGAATGTAGCCATGGAAAAGAAATGTTCTACTGCTTCTCCAGTAATATTTCTTCTCACAACAGTACACTTCCACCATAGGTGGAACACCAATCTGCAGGCTAGGTCATATACATCTCACAGCAAGCCATACATGCCAGTTTAAATGAGAGTGGAACAAAGAGCTTTTATGTTTTGATATGCACTAAGAATTTTAAACTGTGTAACTGTAATTACATACTTGGTTTATGGTGCCATCCTTTTCCAGGTAAGACTTAAGTTTTAGCTGTTGAAACAGAAATTCTCAAGAGGTGCTTTTCAGTAGACATTACTTGAATAACTTGCAAACCTGTCAAAAAAGGCTGCATTTTTTTTAACTTAGTCTTACAGCTGATTCAAAACTGTAAATGAAACATTTAGGAATGTAGACATCTCCAGTGTTTCATTGCTGTAGTTTGGTTTTTACTAATTTTAAAATCTTTTAATATATATTTATTAGCACACTGTAGTATGGGGTTCTTTTGAAGTCCTGAAAACACAAAAAAGCATGGCTGGATCTCTGTATGTGTATTAAACTTCTGCTGTTCAATTGAAAGAGCCTTATTAATTGTGTCTTTGATTTTGCCATAACTGTCCTGTAGTGCTGAAAGCATCCTTTGTACTGGCTCTTGAGTCAAGGGCGATTTTGTATTCTGACTGAACTGTAACTGATGCAATTCAACTGTTGTTGTTACAACTTGTGGTCTTCTAATTAAAAGATACTGCATGAATAAATCTACACAGGTGAATTTTAAGACTCAAGTAAACAGTCTATGTAAATATTTCAGGATTGACAGAGAAGAAAATGTATGAAACACAGCTTGGTTCTTACATTTATAACCCTATTGATTATTTCTGAAGCTGGATTAAAACATTGCTATATGCTAAGCCTGTGCAGCTGTAACAAAATCTGTAAGAAAACATTCTGAACTTGGTTATCATTCTAGACCTGTTTCTTTTCAATATATAGCTATTGATTTTTTTTCATGGTTTCTTAAATTTCAGTGATTTCTTTTTTAATGTTCTCCAAAGTTTGTCTAACATTAAGGATTCATGTATATATATGTATGCATATATATGTACACATACATATATATACACAAATCTATAGATATGCCTATAGAATACAAGTGATTTGAAGTTGAGAATGAGTAATAATGGTATCCTCAGTATCAGTGCAGGGATTTTGAATATATTTTGTTAACAAAACCAACTCTGTACTTTCAGTTAGGTTTTGCTTTATTGTGATCATTGTGGTTCTTTCTGCTGACCATTCCTTGACAACTGTGTGTATAATGCTACTCCATTTTTGTGGTATTAAATGAGGTGGTGATGGTTTTTGTCTTCAGTTCATCCTGCATGACACAGCTATTTTTTTCAAGCCAGTAGCTAAATAGATCTTTAAGCAAGGATTGCTAGATGATAAAAATACTCATAGGAATAACACACTTTCTTCTGAAAGCAGTGCTTTAATAATAAATGTTTTATGTATTGCTGGGGTTTTTGGAATGGTGGGTTTTCTTTGTTTCTGTTTAAGTCGTAAAACTATTAGAGACCTGGAAGTGTTATTCTGCTTTACTTTCCCTACACAGAGTCAACTTTAAGGGTGATAATTCATCTCTGGTCCGAATATGTGGTACTGTTGACAGAGAATGTTTTTCACTAGTAGGTAGACCTACCAGAGTAGATCCAGCAATAGCTGATTTTTTTCTTTGCTGTGGATGTCACTGGATAGATTCTTCTCCTTCTGTGCCAAATGGAGTTAAATATCTCCTTGTGACGGCTAACAAGATCTTTCTGATGTATCAGAAATCCCTCATAAGTCTCATAAGCTTTTTTGTTCTTAAGTATGTTTCCCCTGTTTCATGTATTAATTATAAGCTATGCCTGCTGTACAGGGTCTGTAGAATAATTTATAGTATGCATTGTAGTATTGCCTATTCAACTTAAAGATTCTTTAACATATATTCTTTAATATAAGTTGAGGCTCTGTCAATATTAGATCACGTTTTCCTATCCTTTATGAAGGCCAAGTCTTTCTATGACTTTCTACTTTATAACTGCATATTTAAAGAAAATTAGTTTCATGATGCTTTGTAATTTAAAAGTAAAAAGTCTCAGGTTGTAATGTTCATTGCAGTTTCCATTGATGATTAGACTTCTTTTGCTCTTAAAAGTTTCTTTTGCCAAAACTAATTGCATTCATGTAATCATGTTCTTAGTGGTTATCAGTCATGAATTTGCCAGGGGATGATGGGGCTGTCTCAACCATAAGTATACTGAAAAAGGGAAGTCAGATGTCATGGATGCCAGAATTTAAAGTTAACTGCTATTTCACTAATGGCTTTATAGGAACTATTTTTTCTTTCTTTCCAGTGTTACGTAGTGTAGCTTACCTTTATTGAAATGTCATGTAACAGTAACCTGCTATACGCTTTCTTAGGACCTGGGAGGTCTGATTACAGAAAGAAGCACCTTTTTATTTCATAATAAAAACTGTGATAGTCAGTGTTCTTTGGAAGCAGTTAAGACTCCCAAAAATCAAGTTGTACCTATCACTAAAGCAATACAGAAAGCATTTAAAGATGTAAAAATAAAGCTCATATCAATATGACAGTAGGTGAGTCTTGTTGCAATAGTAAAAAAAGACATGAAAACGTGAAAGGAAACATTACAGCCAAAAAATTACAACAACACTGAAGAATTACTAGTGAATATACTTTAATCTTTAAACAGAAACGTCTTTCTGTGACTAAAAAAAAATAAGGCAAAAGCAGCAATTTACAATCTGGTAGTTTTAATGGAGCTTACTGAGAATTAATGAAAACTAGTTACTACCTGTTTTATACTACGGAATAGACTTGCACTGAAGAGTATACTTTAGATTTGTAGGTATAAAGTAGATTTGGTTGGTAAGCTAGAGGGATTTAGCATTGCATAACTACTGAACAAATCACAACCTCTGGCTCTTGGTATTTCAGTATGATAAAGGTTTCTTTTTTATCTTCATATCTTTTCAAATTTTTGTCTTGGTTTGGCTTGTTAACAGTGCAAACTGGAGTTTGTTCTAGCTTGGTAAAATCCATTGAGATGCTCTCACTGGCCTCAGGATGTGCAGGATCCATAGTACTTCAAGCAGAGGTGTGCTGTGTGCAGAAGTGGAAGGAGTGCTGGAAGCAGTGATATCCCTGACTCCAAATGCTCTGTGGTGACAGGACTTATGAAATCCAGGCAGAAGGAGAGCAGCAATATTCCACAAGCACTTACTGGCAGGTTTTTCACATCAAAAGCTGGTAGTGTGACTCACTGTTTCTTCCAAGTTCTTCTTTCTAGCCAAGAAGGCATTTCAGGACACCAGATGTATAATTACCATTCTTACAGAAGCTAAGCAGACAGTTTCTGACTTTCTTGAGCAGTGTGCTTTTTACCAGTCACAGACTTTTGCATGTTCACAAAATACTTTCTCCTGAAAATTTGTCAGATGAGCAAACCCCATGTACTACCATAGCTTCCTAGAGAATCTTCTTTCCCCCTCAAGTTTCTCTATGGAGGGGGAGCCGAATGGCTCAGGTTTGCTAAATGGACATAATCCTGTATATTTTCACACACAAAATCTTTATATCTCGTATCACACATGTTATCTGGATCTGATACAGGAAGGATATTTTTCTATTTATTAGATAAACTATTTAGTATTTGTGACTCAGTAGCAAAAAAACCAAGTGTAGGGTTAGGATTTATTGGGACTCTGTCTAGCGTGAGCACTGAATCAAAGTTGGGGAGAAAGACAAGGGACAGAATAAACAGATGTATTGGGTGCAAAACATGAGATGGAACACATTCACATGCAGGAATAAAGGAGAAAAGAAAAAAACCCAAACAAAAAGCGCAGAGGTGTATAATTTTATAGTAGTTCTGTAACATGGAGATTTAATTTTAAAAAGCAATTCTTGAGTTTCAGCCTAGAAACTGTGTTGCAACATTTCATGGTTTGGATTTTTCGTAGAATTGGCATAAATTCTACAAAGTGAAGGATTTTAATTCAGACTGGTGAAGGAAATAAGCAGAAGTTTTCTAGTTTCTGTCATCCAGTGCTATTGAAGATGAGATTCAGGTACAGGCTTAGTACAAATTCAACATGACTCAAAACTCTTTATGAAGATAGATTATTTGGTTATTCCTCTTTCTGCTTATTGTGCTGTTCCCTCCTAGCTAAATGTAGATTCTAGATGCTTCGTAAGACAATGTATGGAAAAGCTGTTGTTGCTGTATAGAATTCCAAAATCACATACAGTGGGGCCTTCAAGAAAACTTCAGGAAGGTCTAAATTTTCACACATGGTTTCCTAAAGAAGGCAATGGCCACTAAACCCTGGAAATTCTCAGTAAAATTCATGGACTTACTGAATTCATACAAGTACTGAAGTAATGACCTGAAGATATAAAAAGAAAGTTGGAAACTAAGTGAAAATTACTGTTAGATACTGTAGGAATAAATTACAGATGTCACTCTGTAAAACCTACATTAGGTGGGATCATGCATATTAGCTTTAAGTGGGAAGCTTATGTTCTAGCAGTTCACTTAACAGGCTCAGCTGTAGCAAGTAAATAGCTCTGTACTAAAATAAATCCGCACAGACTGCTTGAGTTACCCCCTATTTTCCTTTGACTCTTCAGCAGTGTCCTTTGTCTTGGTAGTGGCAGGAAAAACTGACTGGTGATACTGCTGGCCTGCCAAAACTGACAGATTTTGTGGTGGTATGTTGTACACATCTTTCATGACTTTTGTTTCTAGCAGGGAGTATCTTTTTGTGTGTGTGTGTGTGTGTGTGTGTGTTCATATACTTCTTAGTACAGTGGCTTCTGATGGATGAGAAGGCGCCATATGTGTTGTAGTCATATAAGTAGTAATCATTATACCTTGGCCATATTGTACTGTTACGCTGTCATTATATTTTGTCCCCATCATGAATGAATAGCATAAATACATCACTGGGTAACAGAGGGTCTGTTTGGTTTTATTTTTGGGTCAAATATCTTTTGGGGAAAAAAGGCTTAGAAGATGTCTCCATACCTGGTTTGTTGCATTTTTTGACTCTTCTGAAAAGGACACAAGTGTCAAATACCCTATTTATGTAGCCAGAATGTTCAGTACTTATTCTAGGTTTTTGTAGTGCTTATAAGAACTCTTGTGAAAAAGCAGTACCCTGCCTATCTACAGAATATGTTCAAATACAGGGCATGCTGGGCCCTCTTGGAATGCTAATTGACTCATCAAAGGAGGCATGTCTGGGGTCATGTAACATTTTGATGAAGTGACAGCTGTCTAATTTTGGCTGCCTTCCTATCAACTCATTTGGAAAGATAATTTTGAGGGCAGAAGACATATATTTTCTTTTGAAGCCTAAACTGCTTGGATTAAATGTAAATGATTAAGATAGACCTTAGAGGGAAAAACATTACACGATTACAGAGCTGTATTTAAAACTGTTTCCCTTATACTGAGCACTAGCTTCTTCCTTCCACCCTACTTTTTACCTATCATAGGAAAAGAATATTTCTAATGAACTTCAGCAAGTAGGTTTCAGGCTCTTTTCTGTCCTATTGCAAGAGGTGTGTTAGCTGAGAAGAGGCAAATACAAATATCTTCCTACACTGTTTAACTGAAGAAGTCACTTGACTAGACAGTAACATACAACACTTCCCCTCAAAAAAACCCCAGTCAGACCACACACACAAAAAAACCCAAAACAAATAAAAATACCCTCCAACCAAAACCTCAAAACAAACAAAAACCAAAACATGCAAAATCACCACCAAAAAAGCTGGAAAAGAGATGATGAAACATGAGCCTATTTAAATATAGGTTACATAAATTCACTTCTCATTTACTACTTCTCTTTCCATCTTTTCTGTTTTATTTTTTTCACAGAAAGGATTGTCTTTTGAATCTGAGCCCAGCACAGTCCTCTGATGTATGAAGCACAAAGTCTTTTCTCTTCCATCTATTTTTCTTTACATTAAAATTCTTGGCACTGGCCTACTACAGAATAATAAATGTCTTAAAATAACACGAGTTTTCATAGAAGGATTATTGCCTTCTCAGGACTATGTAGCTAGCTGTCTTGCAGAGAAGAGATAAATCCCTAAAATTAAATTTTAAAGGAGGGAGGATATAAAACAATACCGTAACACGGTGCTTTACAACATTTTAAATTAGCAGCATGCTGTATGCTGACACCAAACATTTGTAACAGTGCTAGTCTGCCTGTGGTGTGAGAAAAATGATGCTCTTGGACTCCATTCATGTATTTAAAGGCATATATTAAATCTGTTCCCATCCAATGACTGGGCAGTGGTATGAAAACAAAGTTTGTCTCTTCTAATAAGACAGCATTTTTTAAACTGTACAAAAAGATTATGGTATAGCCTGTTTTTACCTCTCTATGAAAAAGGCACGAAGGAGCCCAGAAACTACAGGCCTGTCAGTCTGACCTCAGTGCCAGGAAGGTCACAGGGCAGATGATCCTAAGTGGGATCACAAAGCACATGTGGGAAAAGGCATGGATCAGGCCTAGTCCGCATGGGGTCATGAAGGGCAGGTCCTGCTTGACCATCTCGATCTCCTTCTACAATAAGTTGACCTGCCTGGTTGATGAGGGTGTGTTGGCTATGGATGTTGTCTATTTAAACGTAGGTAAAGTATTTGACAGTCTCCCACAGTGTTCTCCTGGACAAATTGGCTGCTCATGGCCTGGATAGGTGGATTCTTTGCTGGGTTGGAAACTAGCTGGATGGCCAAGCCCAAAGAGTGGTGGTGAATGGTGTCACATCTAGTTGGCATCTAGTGGTGTCCCTCAGGGCTCGGTGTTAGGACCAGTGTTGTTTAGTATATTCACTGATGATCTGGATGATGGGATTAGATGCACCCTTAGTAAATTTGCGGACAACACCAAGTTGGCTGGGAGTGTTGATCTGCTGAAGGATAGGAAGGCTTTGTGGAGGGATCTGGATAGACTGGATTGATGAGCTGAGGCCAGTGGTATGCGGTTCAACAAAGCAATGTGCCAGGTCCTGCATTTGGGCCACAACAACCCCATACAACTACAGACTTGGGGAAGAGTGGCTGGAAAGTTGCTCATGGAGAAGGACCTGCGGGTGCTGATTGATGGTCACTGAACATAAGTCAGCTTGTGCCCAGTTGGCCAAGAAGGCCAGTTGCATCCTGGCCTGTATCAGAAAGCGCATAGCCCACAGGACCTTATCACTCTTTACACCTACCTGAAAGGAGGTTATACTGAGGTGAGGGCTGGTCTCCTCTCCCAAGTAACAAGTGAAGAGGTAGTAGCCTCAAGCTGTACTGGGAAAGCTTAGATTGGCTATTAGGAAAAATTTCTTCACAGAAAGGCTGGTCAGGTGTTGGAACAGGCTGCCAAGGAAAGCGGTTGAATCACTGTCCCTGGAAGTGTTAAAAAAACATGTAGATGAGACCCTTGGTGACATGCTTTTGTGGTGGTCTTGGCAGTCCTGGGGTAATGGTTGAACTTGATCCTAAAGGTCATTTCCAACCTAGCTGATGCTGTGATTCTATTTTGTGCGGTAATCTGAAAGATTTCTGAAACTGTGATTATGAAAGAACAGATTATAGTGTGCTTGTCATTCCAGAGACCGTACAAGCCATCATGAAGGCTGCCTGGAGAGCTGGGACACGCGTGAAGTTACCCAGTTACCATAGGATAATTGACATTTTGAGTAGTTCAGAAACGAGATGTAATTTAATTCAGGTTTTATAAAGGAAGGGTAGACCTCAGTGGTGAAATTGATGGCATGTCAGATCATTGCTGGTAGACTCTGTTGTACTTGTCCAAACTGTGGGAGAAGCATGTGGATGCAGCAATCTTAAACCAGAATGTTGTAGAAAGGGGAGCTATACCTACAGAGGTGAAGCACTGTCAATTTTCTTAATTTGAGTTCAGCTACAAAAGCAGTGGGAATCAACGGCATAATATACATTTTCTCCTCATAGCTCCTCCCTTCAAGCCTGTGTTTGCAGTCCGTTGCATTAAGTGATTTACAGGGCGCTGTAATAGGAAAAGACCATTAGAGTGAGCGAGCTGGAATAGTGTTCTAACCTTGTAGGTAGAGAGGCAAGAGTGGAATGCTGTAGCTGTTGATCCTGTGGATCTGCAGGTGCTCTGAAGACCCATGCCGTTACACTTCAAGTTACTCATTATGAAGCTGAGTAACTATGAGATGAGAGACTCTGTTTCATTTCTTGCACATGTAAAACACAGATAAGATGGCACAGGAAGTTTGTTATCTTAAATTAAGAACTGATACTTTTATCTGCTTTCTGCAAATACCCAGTCTTGTATCGTCTTAAGAATGCAAATGGTTACAGATGCTAACAATTCCACTTGCTTCAAACAAATTAAAGCTTTTGGGAACTAGTTTATTCATCTATGTCTATTCTTAAGTCCACTGTAAGTATTGACTAAAAAGGTCAGGGCAATGCAGAAATATGCAAGGAAACTTGAAACTAGTCTTTCACTTTGGCAGCATCTGCTGTTATTAAACAAAAGCTGAACCAGGAAATCAATATAAACATTTAAAATGCAAGTCTTCCTCAATGGACAGGAATACACACATTAACTCAATCTGTAACAATAAAGACCTGTGGACTTCTTGGAGAAAAATTAGCTCTAAAAAATTCTTCCAAGTTCTGTTGCATGCTACTTGGTATTACTAATTGCTGGCAGTCTGTTCCCACTTTATTTTATTAGGATGCAGTTCTTCCTTAGATGGACATTCTGTTGTAATTTTTTAACTTGGAAGAATGTGAAACTTGTGGGGGGCTTACAGGAGAGCTTTTATCTTGGACCTAAAGCAGGATGCAACAGAAGAAAAACATCCTGAAACTTTAGTAGGGCATCAAAAGAGGAGCCTCCTAGAACTGAGGAAGGAACTTTGTTGAAAATTTGCAGATATTCCCAACTGATGGTTAATGCTTCCAAAACTAGAGCCAAAAAAACCCTGACATTGTGGTTTTTGTTCTATAGTTAGCTATAAGCTGGGAATTCACTTGGAACTCATTTGTAACATCAGTATTTTATCAGTGTAAATCGCATTTCATTTTTAAACTGTTGAGAATGTTTTACAAGTAATAGATGTTTATGGTGATAGTTAGCAACTTATGCAACAGCTTCTAGCTATTTCCTACAAATGGAATTGTGCCAGTGTTGAATTATAAAACAGATCCTGTGCATCAGAATGTCCCTAGGTGCTAGACAGAGTATCATAGGACTGGTACAGATTTATGAAGACTATTACTGTGACCCAAGAGAAAAAAGTTGTTAGTGGGAAAAGATGAAGCAAACTAGATACAACGAGGTAACTAGATAAACTGTTGTGTTAAAATTTTCAGTCAATTTTCGTTCTCTATAGAACTATGATAAATAAAAAGTGGTTTATATAGTTTAATCATACTAGACCTACCCCTTTTAGAAAAAACAAGAGAGCACAAAGCAGAACTTTAAACTGCTGTTTTGCAAATACAAAAATAATGTCTTAATTGGAATATAAAGGAATTGCAGAAACATTTCTATTTATGTTTATTCCAGGTTATTCACTTTTGGACTAACTCTTAGTATTCTTGTAAATGGAACTCTATCGATGCCCTTGGGATTCCTGCAAGTTACTGATGGGTATCAAGAATTCACTGCATTTTCTCCTTTTAGAACCATTTTGATACAGACTAACTTGAGTGGGTTTTTTTTCTCCTGTATGAAATATTAGTGTTCCTTGAAGTATGAAGCATATTTTAATTCTGAAAAGACTCCATTCATGAGCAGTAGCAGTCTGCATGCTATTTTACTTGGATTTATATTTTTGTGAGCCTCCACAGGGATCCAGAGTCTCAGCCCTGAACATATATGGTTAACTAAAAATGCAGAAGCTGCCGTATTTGCTTAACATGGAAAAAAAAAAGGTTTAAGCATTTGTTCGCGTATTGTAGGAATCACGATTTTACTCTTGACAACAGTCTACAGTGAAATATTGACCAATATACAGTATATACCCAGACTGACTACAGTATTCTGGGCAGTAGACAGAACAATTGTGGAATATAAATAAATTAATGTTAGTGACTATTCAATAATTCAGTATTAAAATTGAGTAAATAACTGTTCAGCATATCAACAGACCAGCATTTTATATCTAGGCCTTGCAGGTTATACCTTCAGTTTGATACTGAAACTAATTTTTATTTAAATTATTTGATATTTTAAAAATGCTTCACTATATGTGGTTTTGGTATTTAAATATATTTGTCAGAAACATAGGAAGAAAGTGGCAAAATTCAAATTCTGTCTTCAAAACTGGACAAGTCAGTTCAATCTAGAAACAAATGATCTTTAACAGGAAGCAAGTACAGATTTCTTCTATTACAAAATATTTCCATAAATGCAACCTAAGCAAATATTTATTTAGTGTTTAGGGAGAAGGAGAAAAGAGTAAGACTCTAGATTTGCTAATAGTTAACCCCGTCAAAATCCAGGCTCCTAACACAAGACCTTGTCAACTTGTCCTAAAGGAAATGTTAGAACTTTCTCTTACTGGAAAGGAGTAAGGAGAAAGACAAAAGAAAAACCAGATGGCACTGTATTGCTAGGAGCAAGAGGTGAGCAAGAAGTAATCATAACAATATATTTGAAGGTGAGGTTCTGTCTGGATTTCTCTATGACTCTTTCCAGTAGTGTCTAAGAATCTGCAAGAAATAAAAGATGGCAGTGATACCTCTTCTTTCCTTGCTGAAAAGAGTTATGGTAGGGGTGATGTATGGTATGTTAAGACAAAAACAGTAGCCAAGTTGCTTTCATTTTCAGTTTCCTTAAGAAACCTTTTCAGCTTAAAAACATCACTGTGACAGGCTTATCTCAACCTATGTTAGCAACACAGCAGCTATTTTAACTTTTGCAACACATCTTCCCTGTAGCTGTCCATTATTACATGAGTTCTGTTATTTCCACTAGAATAATGATAATGCATGACTCGTGGGAACTTTTAGGAAATATGTAACAAAATAAGTGATAGGTCAGTACAGATCTGATAAGTATCCCAGCGTTACCAGCAGTTGAAAAATATAGTTGTTGTTTTAGAAGTAAACCAGCAGATGGTGCTCAGAAACTAATTGCAGCTTATCTGAATCGCGATGGTGCATTGTCAATTCATTTATTTTTTTCTTTTTTATTCTTTGTAGAATGGTTATTACACATTTCTTAATTACACAGAAATGTGAATAAGTATGGAGGAATAGAATACCCAATGGTTCTTGGAAATCAGTCTCTGAATCCTTACTAGTTTTCTTCTAACAGTAATCCTTGTTGGGTTTAATTTCATCATTTATCTGATATTACGTACTTTCAGTTCAAATGTTAACAGTTTTATGTTAAAACTCTAGTTTTCCTCCTAATCATACTGAGATGGTTTGCCTTGTAGATTTAAGAATAATTGTAATGATATTTGGAGGAGCAATGGGAGCTGCAGATGATAGTTACTACTAGTAAAAATTAAAAAAAAAAAAATCCCAGCATGAAATGACGTTAAGCTGCAAAAATACATTTGTAATCTTAAGAGACTTAAGAATTTTATAGACATTGTATTAACCATAAAGCCTTCTGCAAATCAGAAAATTCCATGTTAATTTCATATTCACAAAGTAAGCATTGGTCTATGTTAAAAATGCAGAAAACTTACCATGCTCTTGACTTCCTGTTAAGTCTCAGTCTGTGGCTGTGACAACCTGTTGACATGTTACATTCTAGATGCTCTGAATGATATGCCCAGGTACTTTTAAACCTGGGAGCTTTACAGTCCCTGCTTTCTTGGATATTTCACTTGCAGACACCTTGATAAATGCCCATTTCAGTTCATGCAATAGGATGTGAAATGGAGCCTAGCTTGGGAGCTTTGCCAAAACCCACCCAAGGTGCATAGTCTGTTTTTAATAAAATGTATTGGCAAGTTAATTAAGCTGGTTTGTTTGAACAATAAAAGCTTAACATTGGCAGTAGCTGCCTTGAGGTAGCTGTACTGGAAGGAAAAGGGTTGACAAAGAATCAAAAAAGTGCCAAATGATCTAGTGGTGGTGGCATTTTGTGAAGGAAAGATGAATTAGACTGGTCTTTGGCAGGACAGGGATGTAGACAGTGCTAGCTTGCATATCAGTGGAGACAGCTACAGATCTCACAATAATGTAAGAAGTTTATGGCAAGTAACAAATTTGAGGTTACATAAATTCCAGGAAAATCAAGTAGAGCTTGAACTGTAGTGACGTTTAGGAAGTAGACATGGCACGTGTGCATAAACACACACACAAAAATCCCACTTACAACCAAACATATCAAAAGCCCCTAAAACCACCTGTGCATTCTTTGAAAAGGAGAAAATACAATTTATAAACAGGACAAACTTGCAAAACAGATAAGTTACACAGCATGCAAATAAACCAAGTGACCGATCTCTTGCTGCTAAGCTTATTGTTACACTTACTCTTAAACTTGCCATTAGGGTTTTAAAAGACGCATCAGGGGAAAAATGTGAAGATTTATCTGCTCTCTGTTAGGTTGCACATAAAAGGAGGGGCATTAATACAGGACCTTCAAAAAAGCATTTTCAGATAATCGGAGCTCTTGTAGTTGCTCTGTGTACTCCTCAGTGCTTGGCACACCTGTAGCATCCATGAGAAGCATGACTGCACTAGGTTTTCTGCTGTAAGCTACTGAGATTGCTGCATTTGCAGAGGAAAAAAAAAAAAAAACTAAAATATAAACTAGGAGTCAGAACTGCGTAAGTGTTCATACAATGTGATTTTCATGGACCTTAAATATGACTTAAGATCCTTGATAGACTAAGAATGAATCAGACTGCCCAGCAAGTCCAAAGCTGTATATATGGAGACTGACTTTCAAGTGTGCTGTAGGTATGAACAGGAAATGAAAGGTATTTTTATAACTGTCTCTGTCACAATAATCCAGTTTGCAAGTTGTATATGCTGTGACATGTCTTTGAACTCAAAGCTGATCAGTTCTCTGCATATGAATTTAGAACTACAGCTCATGTGCAGCTTGAAATCAAGGCCATTTGTTTGAGTGAGTCTACCCTGAAGCAAGATGTCTTGGGCATGTTCTCATGGAAGCTCTCAGGAGCTCTTTTGGGAATAACAAGGATGATGGCAACTATTAAATTAAGTATGGCTATAGATTTTGTCACATGACCAGCCTTTTTGGTTTTCATTTCTAGTACTTTTGTTGCTTTGTTACTCTTGTTGCAGATGACATTTACTACACGCCACATGGTGTTCATCAGTCCTCATATTCCAGTACCAACTGTGTTTAAAAGCCTTGTTTCCTGCTCTGAATTCATAATAGTCTTCATACAGTTTTATTCACATTCATCTTTGGCTGGGGGATGAGATCATTCTTCTTTTGAGTGCCTATATTTATATTTTTGTTGATCTCATCCACAGTAGACTTGGCCAGTCAGAAAACCAGCATGGATGTGCTGAGATGGAGGTCATGGGGCTGAATGTTACAGAGTTCAGGCATACAATAGTTGCTGATTGCTATTTTCCTGTGAAGAATAGGGGATTGCTGTGACAGAGGCTCTGAAATCTCTGGCAACATGTAGTGGGCAGACTGCAGTAGGATCAGAGCAGGCGTATATAAGCCTGGTGGTATAGCATGTTTTGATAACAGCTTCAACAGGAAGCTATTTTCACCTGATGCTTGTGGGCTACCTAACATATGGTGTCCCCCACATTAAACTGACCCTTCAGGGAAATGCAGTATTAATTACCTCAAAACCTGGCTCTTGCAGTAGGTTTTAGAGGCTTTAGTGAGAGGGGTCTGGTCTCCTGATCAGAGGCCAGATGGCACAGAACTGGTTATATCTACAATACAAATATATATCAGCTGGCTCTGGATGTCCCCTGGACAAAGTAGAGTACTGCTCTGGCTCTAGGCATAATTTGTGTGTGCATGCATGTCTGTGTGTGAGACTTTTTTTCAGCTCAAAATATTTAGAATGGTGTGAAGCAGCTGTTGGGACTGGTGAAACACTCACAGATAGCATTATACAGAGGGTATAGGAAAGAATACTAGCTAGTACAGTCACACCATGTCAGGAGTGTTGTAACAATTAAGGAGCATTGATGAACAAGGTTGCAGAGTTCAATCTTTCTCTATGTTTCTGTATAATTCAGCAGTAGAGACACAGCCTGTTTTTATGACTGGTGAAAAGTCTGTGGTAGATTTATACCAATGATATCAGGAGATACCACTGTACCATTTACAATTTTCAGATTATGTCAGAAGAGGCTAATAAGGACTAATATAGACTTGTTTATTTAAAACCTGCTTCATAAATAGCAAACTGAAATCAATCCCAGAATTACAGTGGTTTCTTGTTCTACCTGCAGAGGGCATTCATACTATTCAGTAGATCATTTCTCTCCACAGTAAATTCAAGGCATTATTTTATGGTCATCTCAGTTAAGGGTACTTGTATCAGGAGCTTTGTGGTACTTGGTTTACTGAGCATACCTGCCTTCTGCAAAGAATCTGAGAACCTATAGCTGGGTATATATGAAAAAGTAAAAAATTGTGCCAGGAGCAATTCTGTGAGAAGAGTTATAAGATGGTCAGATATTTTCTAAGCAAAACCACCATTTTGTTTGCAGAACTTTTTCATGTTAATTATAAAGTTTTTTAATTTTATTAGTAATTTTTAACCCTTTCCATTTTAATGGATTTTTACACTTAAGTTGTGCATAGTGATAATTTTTTAAGTCCTTTTCAATGAAGCGACTCCACATAACTTGCACTAAACTTGCAGAAAGCAGCTAAAGTTGCAAATATGAAAATTTTGGAAAAGATAATGAAATCCAGCTAAAGTGTAGAAAGATGGTATTTTATTTTCTTGGAACCAAGGCCTAAGAGGAAAAAAAGCATTATATCAGGGCTGTTAACCAAATACTTTTCAGAGCATTTGTTTCAGTTTTAAATTTATTATGGACGTGATTATTGTCGTTTTCTTGAAAAGGGAGCATGCCCCTTTGGGAGGCTCAGGAAGTATCTTTGTAAAGAATCTCCCCATCCTGGAAGTGGCCAGGGCACAGAATGTAGACTAGCTGGAAGAACAGGTCTGATAAATGGTAACCCAGGCCTATTGTTCAGACAATGGCAGCTGCTGAACAAACACTGGCAGGGCAGTATTAGTCTGCACAAGAGACAACCTGAAGCACAGAACACTCCAGATCCTATTCATGAGATAGTTGTTGGTCCTTAGATGCCTCAGGAAGAGAAAATGATAGCTGTTAAAAAGTTAGCAGTCTATAACAGTTCAGAAGAGAGCTTTAAGAAACAGAAAAAGTGAGGAACAAGAGGAGTTTCTGCCTCTTTTTGAGACTAGTCATTCTACTTTTGGGCATTCAAGGCTTTAAGACAATATTCTGAGGAAGTCTGTATT
Source organism: Psittacus erithacus (assembly GCA_009867235.2). Classification (NCBI taxonomy): domain Eukaryota; kingdom Metazoa; phylum Chordata; class Aves; order Psittaciformes; family Psittacidae; genus Psittacus; species Psittacus erithacus. The sequence goes on from WYDI02014890.1 coordinate 26,092, forward strand.
CATTATGTCAAAGTGACCATGAAGTGTGTCACTGAGAATCCAGAGCATTGAGATGAGGATAAGGTGCTTGTCAGGAAGGTCATCCTTGGCAGCACATGCACCTGTATTGCAGTCCACAGTATCACTAGAACTGCAGTTTCTTTTCATGTAATAATCCAGTGCGTATTCATGAAACCGAGAGTGACTGAATGCTATATTCCAACTTCTAAGTGCCTGACAGCTCTCCCCTTGAATGCATATATTTCTGTAGTCTCTTTATACTGTCACAAGCTGCTTGCCACACAGCATTCTCCTCTGAACTCTCATCAGCTCTCTGACAAAGCTTATTGACTATTCCATAGTGGAACTTACATAATAAATATTTGAGTGCAATCACTGCAGATGGTGTGCTAAGACTTGCTGCTGCCAATCATATTTTTAATACAGAGGCCTTTCTGCTTATTCACACTTCCAGTAAAATAGTTTATGAGCCTTAACAATTTGAAAAGTGACTAGGGTTATGCTGATTGCCAGGTGAAAGAAATTCAGGAAAGCTTTTCTTGCTGGCTGACACAGAGATCCCTTTCTATAGAATCCCCCCATCCTTACAATGGGCTCTATAACATTCTAGTAAATTAGGCTTATGATGCCGAGTGAATTTGTCTAGGTATGAGAATACAAAAAATGCTCTTAAGCCTGCTGGGTCAGATATTGCTAAAGAGATTAAATTGCAAGTTACCTGACTTTCATATACCTCTGAGTAGTGAAAGGGAGGACAGGAGGAGTTGTTGGAACTTGATGTTTGTTGTAAGTTTGGCAGGAAATTCTACCCATTTTATTATTTCTCTTTTGTTTCCTTTACTGCAAATTAAACACGAATACTGTTCAAGCAGGATGTGCTGGTCACATAGATCCTGAAGCAGATAAGTGAGATTTCTAGCAGAAGTGGGAAAAGGCATTACCACCCCATTCCTTTATCTCCATGTTCCATGGTGGCAGTCATGAAAAGTTTAATAGATTAGTTTATAATTCCACTATTCCAACAAGGTTGTTTTTTTTGTCATGCTTGCTATGTAAATTTGAGGCCTGACTTCAGGGATGTTGAGCTGACTTTTACAAATCAGTAAAATCACTGTGGTTTTTCATTGGACAAGGTGAAACCTTTAATAATCTCTGGAAAGTTTATTTGGTCTTGACAAGACTTCTCACCTAGAAGTGCAAAAGCTAAAACATTTACTAAAATAGGTCCTGAAGTTTTCCTGTAATTTTCATCATGCTTTTTTTCATACCTCACTTTTACCAGCTACTGATTTTCTCCTTCAATAAATTAAATCCTTTCTGTTAATCTGTAACTGAAGTAGACTGTTTGCAAAATAAATGCTACAGTTCTAATCAGATTGCTGTCTACTATGGCATTTTGCAATGTGTGATACTTGCTGCTATCTGGTGCAGCCTGGAGAGAGCTCTGGAAAAGCTGGTTTGCTGGATAAACACAAAGAGTAAGCTGTATGGCATGGGAGTACTTGAGAAATATTACTTCACTTTTTTCTTCCCAGCATCAGGTTAAAGTTGCCATGACTTAAGCACATTTCAGATCACTGGTGTTCCCTGTCATATCATACTGACCTCAGATACCTTTTCTGTGCTGTATGCTTGTTTTCACCTGGATGATATTTGACTTGCACAGTCAAAAGACAAACTTTCAGATTTCAGTCTTTTTTTAAGGAACTCTGTACAACTTAGGTTCCTGTTTGTAACAGCTACACATAATTGCTACAGTACTTAAGAGAAGATTCTCTTCACAGTGACTGTGATAATGAATTCCGAACACTGCCCTCACTATCTCCCCCATGTTCTATTTTGCTGAAGATTGCAAAGTGCTTCTTTACTTATCATAGTCCCCAGATGTCTAGGATTCTTTCACTGAAGTAACTTTCAAAATATGTCTCTTGATTTAATTTGGAGTTAAGAGAGAGACTCAGTAAAAACTAGAGAAATGGACAAGTGTAAGGATAGAACTTCAATATATTACAAAGCTGTTCCTCTGAAATCTACCTCCTGGCTTTTTTTTCTCCCTCAGCACTATAGTTCATATCTATCTCTGAACTTAGAGAAAACTGGAATGTGTTCAAAAATGACACCGAAAGAGCCATCAGTTAGGGATGATCTCTGCAATGATCAGTAATTGTTATTGGTGCCCTTCCAGGCACGTATATAGCACAGATGAAATTGCTAGTACAAATTCTCCCAGAAGATAGCACAGCAGTTTCCAGCTGTCTGCCTCATGCAGATGAACAGGCTTATGATTAAAGTCTCCATCATAAACTACGCACACAAAACCTGCTGTAAGCAGCATTAGGACTAAAAGTCTTAATAAAAGTGTGCAAGATAGCATTACATCATGTATAAAGCAAGGTAATGTTGTCCACTATAATAAAATTTATAAGGAAGAAGAAAGGGGAAAAAAAGAAGTTTCCTCATCTGTTTAGAAATAGTTAAGGACAATTCCCTTCCTCATTACTCCCCATCTAAGTGATCCCTATCCAAGTCCTGTCTTTTACTTGCTTTTGTGCACTAATTTAAAGAGAAATGGGGACTTAAATATCTCTGACCTTTGAAAAATTAGACTTCTTAGCCTGAATGGTGAAGAAGATAAACCTTGAAAACACACATTTGAACCTTGAAACATCAATACATTTGCACCTGTAAGAATCACAAAGGATATTGCCCTTGGTTGGAGTTCATCCAGGGTGTCTGTGTTCTGCAGTGGTGAATCAGTATGTTTTCTTCTTTGTAAAAGTAATGCTTCGTTTTACTGGAGAAGTAATACATGTTTCTGTGCCTCGTTGACTCTTAGAATACACGATTCACTTTTATTGTTTGTTCTGCTTTCAACAGAACATATATTTAGTCTGTTTTGCAATTCATAAGCATCAGATTAACTGAATAAAGATGTATTCAGGTTAAGTGTTAGTGATTTAAATCTTTGTGAACTAGAGTTTACTTGTCAGCTACACTTTTATTCTGTATCATAAGAAGGATTAAAAATATGGTATTTTATTGAAAATTATGGGCAAAAATAATGTCATTTTGTATTCAGTAATTCCAACCAAAAATTGCAGGAGTCTAGATAATTAGATAGAGTTGTCTCTGCCATCTCACTTTGAAAGACCTAAATTCAGATTCACATTTGCTGCCTTTCAGGTTTACATGTAAGTGATAGCTACTTGATTTTATACATTAAAACAGTAGCAAATGTGATTTCCTGACTCAGGCTTAGACAGTTGATCAGAGTCATTGGAGCACAGACCTTGAAGAGTACCAGCATTAAACTCTCTCAGTCTTGACTAAGAATGAAATCGTGGCAAAATTTGTACTGCACTATTCTTTATGGACTCTGCATTTTTTATTTTTTTTCATCAGTAGCATGTGACGTGGGAAAAAGGTGGCTTGAATAGAAAATAAGAAAAAAGGAAAATTTTATAGGGATATTTTATTTGCTAGAAATGATGATGAATAGTTATACAGCCTAGCCTAATAGTCACTCTGATGTAGAGAGGACAGAGTGGCTTGGAGATTAAAGCCTTAGTATGCATGGTTAACCATCTGTCCAGCCCAAGAACATTATTTTTACTTGTCACATGAATCTGTTCCTGTATCTTCACATTCCTTAACATGTAGTCTGGCCTTGCTGGACATTTTTACCTCTTGGTTCTCTTCCTGTCATCTCAGTCTTCATATCTTACACAGAAAAATTTCATGTTTCCTTTTAACATTGATAATCACAGTCGATGTTTTAAAACAATTTCCTTTTGCCCTTCCAGGAATTTATCTCCTAAACCACTGTGCAGCTTTATCTCCTTGTTTTTTTCATTCACTTTAAATGTTTTAAAAATCATCTGCCCTTGGGCCAAGGATTTTCTGAGGTACATCTCGAATTGCTTAAAATGGGTTATGCGGCGGGGTTCTGTCTGTAACATCAAGAGACAAGAGTTAGTTCATTTGAAAAATGTTTGTGTGACTCAATTCGAATTGGTGCCATGTTGACCAGAGTCTACAGCTGCTTATTTCACAAATGCAATTTTATAAGTAGCAAAATAAAAGAGTACAAAGCATTTAGGGTGCCTGTTTCCCCTGTTTTCTTCTGCCTTTGCATATGGGCAGTTCAGCGCTGTTTCAAACTTTTCTCTTTAACTGTTTCGCCTAAATAGACTCTGATGCATTTAATTAGCGTATACATGCTTATCTTTGTGCATCTTTAACCTGGAATGAAGCCCAAGAATTTGTATTTGACTATAATGAGCTGACTTTTAAAGTTCAGCCAGGTCAATAAGCATTTCATTCACTGCTAGGGAGAGATAAAACATCTCCTTGTCCCAGTGCTGTCACTTTCACACACACTGGCCTCAGAGTTGTTAATAAGGCCATTCAGCATCACTATTTTACATACAGCTTCTAAAGTCAGTACCCAAGCAAAGCATTCGGCAGAGCTGTAATTTACCTTCTAACACCACCAAACTGCCTTTACCAGCTCCTTGAATGCCTAATACTTGAAAGGTGCGGTGCATTACAATGTGAAAAATAAGACTGAAGGCAAAATCCTGAAATAATAATTACAGTAGGTTCAAAGAAACCACAGACATCTATAGCACTCCTTTGCCTTTATTAAAAATCAGGCCTTCCTATTTCAGACTTCCAAATATATCTCAAGAACCTCAGAGCATAAGAATGGCCTGTGTGTGTCAGATTGAATGTCTTATCTAGCCCAGTATCCTGTCTTAGACAATGTCCAAAAATGGATGTTGATGGAACACTATACACTTCCACAAGTATTCCTATCATCAAGCAATCTGTGGTTCAGGAACTTCCTGAGTCAGAGACAGTGCTTTGTATTTAATAACTCTTGATGGATTTCTTTCCCATTAACTTGCCCAGTCTTCTCCAGGAAGAGATAGGTGAGATAAAACTCGTGTACTTTTCATTTTCTAACCTTTAATTCTTGGGAAAATATTGGCCCCATTCCACAAATTCAGAAATAGCTGTAGTGCTCTTATGGCAGCTGAGTGGCCCAGGGCTCAGTATAGAATGAGGATGGCAATGTCACATCTGGCATAAATGTGTGACAGTGGAGCTGCACATTGGGAGGGGAGTGGGACTGGCTGATGTATTCAAAATCTTTTTGCTGTATTTAGTTGGGGTTTTTTTCTTTTCAAAGGAGAAGATTAACAGTACCTCTAATGACCTACTTAAAAGCTGAATCTTCTAATTGTGCAGTGGTACTGCTATGCATAAAACATTTCACAGTCTTCTAAATCTGGTCTAATGCCCAATTCATATTGGTTGAATTAAGGGCATTTCTGTTCGCTGGTTTCATGTGGAGCATTTAAAGCTTTAGCCCAACTTATTTTTTTTAAATTAATAGTACTATCTGGACAACTTAATGCAACTTTTGTCTATGATTAGTATACAGTACTTAGCTAGAGTGAATTAATGTACAGTAATAACCAACATAAACTACTGCATGTATACATAGTAATTAACATGTCAGAATTCTAAGCATCATTATATTTGATTTTATACCAGAGTTATTTGTGAGACTACTTTGCTGGTTAATTACCATTTTTTGTTTACAGGGCAAATACAGTGATATATTTGCTGGTGCATTCATACGAGAGAATGTACTTGTGCTGTCCTTGAGCTATCCTGTACTGTGTACTGCTACTAAGAATGGCTAAAGAGATAAAGAATTTTGCTTCTCCAGGAAACCTGGCTCTGAAAAGGAGTCGTTAGCCTGTGCTGAGCTTCAGGCAGCTGCTAGTTTCAAACTGTCTTTGACATGTCTGCACAAGCTGCGTTGACTACACATAGATGCTCACTACCAAGGTAATTCTGTAAGGCGACACTGGCAAACTGCAGAAAAGAAACATGAGTCAGAGCTGGGCTTTGAAATGACTTGAAATTATTTATCTAAACTCAAACTCAGATCAGTAATAATTTTCACCTGAAGATCTCAAAGAATTTCTGCAACTGGTATTTCACCTCCCTCTGATGAGGCAAATACTAGGCACAAAGCCATACTTAGCCTCTTACACAGCCTTCAGCTGTGTAAAAACACGTCTGTGTTCATTCTTGCTTCTTAGAATCATAGTGATAAGTGATATAGTTGGAAAATGTATTCGAAAAGGTTGTGGGAATTGTCACAGTTGGTAAACTCTGCCAGGTACTCTGGCTGAAACCTTTATGTAAGTACCTGACTTTTATTCAAATGTTTATTGGGGGAAAAAAAATAATCCCATCTTACTGAAAGCTTAGACCACTAATAATTTCTGGATTTGTGAAGCAGCATACATGCCTACAGTGTAACATATATACTGCAGTGTTGTGTTCTTGAAACTGCCATTTGAAGGTGGGATGAGCCTTTTTTCTTTGACAAATAGATTTTTTCCAGGTCTCTAGAATTTACTCTATGCACATATGTGATCAAAATTATCCTGGATTTGTCTGTGCTGAACATTGAAGTACCATCCTTTGTTTAAAATAGACAGGATAAATACTTTCCTCTGGAGCAATGTTGTGGGGCCCATTCCAGTGGTAGGTCCCTAAAGCATACCTGAATAAAGAGTGCTGCACACAGAGCAGTGTCTCTTTCTTGCTAGCATTCCAGAGGAGCACCTCTTCCCTCTCTCCTCCCCACTTATTCAGTTGTTTAATCAGAATGTGCAGTTCATAACATCGGAGTTAAGTATTTAACTCCCTCTCCGTGCTTGAAATGCATCTTAACATACGGCACTAGATTCCACCTGAATGTATGCAGTGCCTCAGAGGATGTCCAGGGCATGAGCCCTGTGGTTACCCAGGCTAGTTCTGAGCAGGCTAGCTGAAGTACCAAGAGATACAAATTTGTGCAGCATATAGCTTCTCCTGGGCTAATACACCTTGCTTTCAAGATACAGTATAACCATAGCAATATAGATTTCAGGACCTAAGATAACTCCTCTATGACAGCTTACTACTACTACACTTTCTGTATCTCTGATAAAGGAATTCCCATGTCTTTTGGATTTATTTTTCTGATAGGAAAAGGAGATTATGTTTCTTGTGTTATTGTACAGTAAGATATAAGCTAATGCATTACTAATCACTTGAACAAATACTATGAATGTATTTTTTTCCAAAGTTGTTTTTTTTTTCATAAATATTTTTAGTGGTTAGACTTTACAGACTGCAGTGTTGATGATTTTTGCACTGCATACTTTCCTAGTTATATACATTCATAATTTGTAAATTTAGTGCATGATAGCAATTCAGTAAACTTGTAGTTTCTTCTAAACCCTAGGTAAGATTAACATTTAAATTCATTCTTATCTATCCTTCATGGCAACTACTGTGGTTAGTATGATTTGAAAGCATTAGATAAAGCTGTTTTAAAAAATAATTAATGTTGCAACAGGATATACTTCAGGACATATGTGATTCTCTATCTTAAATCACTCACTACTCCACATCACTGAAGCTTTCTAATATTATTCAAGTGCAAAGGTACTCCACACAAATACCTCACTAATGGTTATTTTATGCATTTCCCAAAATACTGCTCAACAAACAAAGTAACTTACAACCCATGACATGCAATGCAGTAAAACAGTCACCTCGATGATCCAATGGCAAAAATAAAACACTAGCAGATTAAAAACATAATGGTAGCAATGGGAATGCATCATGCTAATCTTAAGTATGACCTAAAAGGACAGTGTAACTCAAAGAAAGTAAATGCTTGAAACACATTAGGAGCAAAGTGTATTTGGGACAGTATTCATGAAAGAAGAAAATACTTTTGGATCTAACCCTGTGTTTACTATTATGTGTAGTGGCAGCTATTGCAAAAGTCCTCTATAAAAGACAAAAATTTTTTAGTCCTATATCTGACAGTATATGGGGTACCTTTTCGTAGCCTTATTTGTAGCTCACCTGTCTAGCCAAAGCACTAAACTACCAACTGCATTGCTTGCAGCTTAGAATAACATGATCCATCTCCTTCTTAGAGTGAAACCTGTCTTTGTGTAGATATGACCTAGGTAGAAATTACTAAAATATTCCATTCCATTCTATTTTTTCTATTAAAAAAAAATAATAATGCAGTAGCCCTCCTGTAAACTGAATATAAATCCGTCAACATATTGCATAGGATGTCTGTATGCTCAGGTGTTTATCAAATCCATGTATCCGTGCCCTACTTAGTGAATCATTGATGCAAATATTGAGCCTACTAATTTTAAACCAAGTTTTATAATTTCCCATGTACTTAAAAATATAGCATCCACCTAGGCAGATGCCTTTTATTATTGTAATCAAATTTTCTTTTAGATCATCTGCTGGTGAAAATAGAGAGTACAGCTAGTTGTGATATAGAGTAGTGCTATCCCAGTTGTACTGTTAACTAGCTGAGATTTTAGCAAATTGCATCATCTCCAGGCACTAAGGTTATTTAACATGAGAAACAGAAATACTAATTTTAATTTCTTTATGGTTATAACATATTTAGAAATACTCCCTGAGCTCCTTAAAAAATATGTTAACAAAATGCTTACTATTCCACTTGTGTATTTATAGGTGAGATCATAGAATCATTTAGGTTGGAAAAGACCTTTAAGATCATTGAGTCCAATGTTACCCTAACACTGCCAAGTCCACCACTAAAACACATCCCTAGGTGCCACCTCCAGGGATGGTGACTCAAATGCTTCCTTGGGCAGCCTGTTCCAATGCCTGATAACCCTTTCCATGAAGACTTTTTTCCTAATATCCAGTCTGAACCTCCCCTGGCACAACTTGAGGCCATTTCCTTTTGTCCTATCACTTTCTACTTGGGAGAAAAAGACAGACACCCTCCTAGCTACAACCTCATTTTGAATAGTTGTAAAGAGCGATAAAGTCTCCCCTGAGCCTCCTTTTCTCCAGGCTAAACAACCCCAGTTCCTCATCAGACTTGTTCACTAGACCCTTCCGCAGCTTCGTTGCCCTTTGGACACACTCCAGCATCTCAGAGATGTCTTTCTTGTAGTGAGGAGCCCAAAACTGAACACTGTATTAGAGGTGTGGCCTCATCAGCGCTGAGTACAGGGAAATAGTGTTCTTCAGTTAAGCACACAGTTTAAGGGGGCCCAAAAACCTGTCCGTGTGCCTGCAGCAATACTTTCAGTGGCTGTATGCATGTGTGTGCATGCTTCCCAAAACCTCACCCACAGGCTGGAATGCAAACACAGAAAAGGCAACTGTTCAGCAAGATGCAGTGTAAGTTGATTACCTGCTCTGTAGAAAAAAATTACATACAGGTTTTCATCTAAACAAAAGCAAGAATCATATGTAAATTCCTGGTTTTATCTTTATGCCATAAGGGTAACCCCCCGATTTTTATCATATCTGCTATACAGAATAAAACAGTTCACTTTTCTAATACATTTTAATTATTTTAATGTAAAAATTAATTTGACAAGGAAAACACCCTTCAATTCCGTATTTTATTTCACACCTATTTTGCACAATATTATTCAAAACAACTACTTACTCTGTGCTACAGTATTGTTTTTCTATGTACAAAACTGCATTAAAAAAGCATTTAAATTACATCCTTAAATCTTGATAGGCCCCTAATATGCAGTTATATATGAATAAATTTAAAAAGAAATACCTTGTAAACAGACCTTTGCAACAGTGAAAAATATTGTAAGGCTCCTGTTGTCTAACATTCCTAATGGCTTTCACCACCGGCAATAATAGGCATACCTGTTTGAAAATCTGTTACATTTCTACAGCAACCTTCATCCCAAAATATTTATACTCCACATTTCTGGCAACCTCTTGAACAGAGGAGAGCAACCACCAGGACTATCCTACTGTGTGGGTAAAGGCATGGAAATTTTCCCAAAGCCATCTAGGACAACTCCTGTTACAAAAAATGCCATGGGATATTACTTTTTCAGAATAGGCAGGACTTTGTTTTTAGTAAGTTAAGTTGTATGAAAACCCCATAGTTAGTAAGCTGCCTGGAACTCCGCATCTCTACTTAAGACAGAGGTTCTCTTTCAAATAGCAATTGCAAATAACAGTTCTCACTACAAGCATAACTTGAAGGTTATACTAACAGTTATCAGAACTAGGTATTAATCTGCAAACATTTATACTGAATATACAATGGCACCAAATATGTTCACTGAGTGCAGTGCAGGGCTACTTGTCACAGGGATTAGTGCCTCCAGATAAATGACTGTTTTAGCTCAAACCATATACAAAGGATTACATTATTGGAGCTGTGCAATTAATAACCTGCCACTTCATTAACTGCTCCAATGGTATCTTCACAGATCAGCATGAAAAACCTAGGGAATTTTGCTTTAAATGTTTTTCTTTAGAAAATTCAAGTGGAGGCACAGGAATAGTGCGTTAATAACCCACTTGGTATTCTCTGTTGCAGCCTTCTGTTTATTGTGTATGACAGTTACATGTGCTTTATATGAGCAACATTCTGAGTTCAGGACAAAGCTGGTAACTTAATAAAAGTAGGGAAAAAAACCATCTTTTGAAACTGGAACACAGAACTGATTTTCTATTGTTAAAAAACCAAAGTGCCATAGTCACCCAGAACTTGTTTAAAAACAGATCCCTAGCACAAATGTCATCTCCAGTATCTCTTAAAGCTAAATGATTTTAAGTCTAGTCATCATAAAACTGTCACTGCAGAACATGGCCTGCAGGCACTCAAGTTTAGAGCCTACGGTGTTTCTAGTGATTAGTATTTCAGACATGCTTAGTTAACAATCGAGATTTGAATAAAAGAAGTGGTAGTGTAATTAAATAAGCATAACCTCCCCCCTCTTAAGTGAGGTTGGCATTATTCAGTGAACTGCTTTTTTAGATAATTCCCCAGTCTCTTGCAAATTGCCACCACTAACAATTTTTTAGGTTATTTCTCTGCCGTCACTTTCCTCCCTGGCTTTACTGAATTTCTACTATTGGCTCATGCAAGCTATTCAACAGACTGCAATCTTCATGGCATTAGTACTTGCCAAAAGAATTAGACTATAGCATATACTGGTTTTCGAATGAGATTTTCAAGAAAACGGTACAACAGTTTCTTATCTGCTGGTGGTCCAGCAAAGTTTATTAGAAGAGATGACAACATCACACCAACATGTAATTATTCTAAGACACAGTCAGCTATGATGGTCTTCAGTTCAGTCAAACCAGCACTGTAATGCTTAGTCATCTGACACCTTTGCAACAAGGGTGTTTCACTACCATTTAGAAAATGGAATCACTTAAGGGTTTTGCCCAAGAAGTAGCTGTTTGGAAACATGAAGTTCTTTTGTACTTGAACTGAGGCTACACATTGAATGCATAAAGTTTACCCAGCCCTGACTGCAGGAACAGTCAACATACAAAGGAATTTGTCAGCCTTCATCCTAATCTAGGAAGTGGCCAGACAGTTTGAGGAGCATGAGAAAAGAAAGTGGACTGTCAAAAGAGAGAATGGGTGAAAGACTTACATAAGGTCTTCAGTGGGTTTGTTCTTGAGTTTCTTCTTACTGATCAACTGGTTGAACACTGACTCTTTGAAAACTGCACCATGGAAAATCCCTCTGACTCATCAGTGGTTACATTTTTGGTTTAAGAAACATACACAGGTTCATGGGGCGTGCCCAATAATGGTATGTGGTTATTCAGGGTGTGAACAACCTCTACGGTTTGTCAAAACAGGCAGCTTCAGGGTTATTTCAATTATTGAAGAAGCAGAAAATAAAAGTAGAAGAAAATCTTTATTAAAGAAGCACAATACAAATAAGGGCATAAAGGGAGAAGTATCATATTATTAAACGGCCATATCTGCATTATACTATATACAATATTATACTAGACACTGTCCATATTATGAAAAATATATGGTCAATTACGACAATTTTTCCAGATATGTAATCCTAGAACTAGTCAGGAAAAGGACATTTACTATAATGCAATGTTCTACTTTTTCCCGATGGAAAAAAAAAGAAAAAAGGTATAAATGCTCTGTCGTTGGCTGTTTTTCACCTTCTGTTAAGCACTGGCCAAAATACTACCTGCATAAAGAGTTGTATGTACGTGACTATGCCACTGTATATCACCTCTTGATCCCACGGCACAGCCGGAAAGGCGCTCTGTGCCCACACGGGTGGGTAGCATGCACTGGCATATCTGCTCACTAGGTATGGCAAAGGAGCAGCTTGTCACACAGGAAGGGATCAACTGCTGTCATGCTCAGAAAGCGAGCAGAAGATCGAGCTGAAACTGCGCTAACACCGGCAGTTAGCCCCCAGTGACACGGATGGGTCACGCTGTGCTGCAGCCGGCTCGACGGCCCCAGGCACACCTGGCGGCTAGGGAATGCGGATTGGGATCGAGCTCCGGGCTGCGGGGCAACTTCATCGCACACACCCGGGACAAATCCCGGCGTGCACGACGACGGGCACACGGTGCGCTAGCTTTGATCCCCGAGCAGAATGGCTTTGCCTGAAGGCGCTGGAGCCCAGAGCGGGGTTTGACCGCAGCTGGTCCGGCCCGGCAGTGGGCTCCTGACCCGGCTGTCCCCACCTGTAGGGGTTTCGCCCTGCACCCTGGTGGCTGGAATGGGGAAGGGCCGAGCCCGAGGCGGCCGCTGGGACGCTTTGCTCGGGGAGAGGAAAATTCCAGCCGCGAGGAGCGGCCCTGCCCCTGCCGGCAGCCGCGGCCGGGCCGAGTCCCCGCACCGGCCGGGCGCTGGGAGGGAGAGCCGGGTGCCGGGTGTGTGGAGGCGGGTGGGCGGGAGGAGGAGGGACGAGCTGGGACGGGAACAGGGAGCCTCTGTTCCTGCGCGGGTGCCGGAGCGGTGACGGTTCCGCGGTTCAAGTTTCTCGCCGCGAAGTTTTTTTTTTGCTTTTGTGTCTTTGCCCCCTCCGCCTAAGGTGTGGTTCAGCGAGCAGCCGCCCCGGCTCAGGCAGCCTAGCGGAGCCGTGTCCGCGGCCGGCGCTCCATGGCCGTGCCGTAAACATCGGGGAATGCCTGGGCTTTGGGGCAAGGCGGCACTGGGGGCGGCAAAGCCGGGCAGTTTTCCTCGGCCCGCCCCGAGCAGGTGAGGCGGGCAGCCGCGGCACTGTGCAGGCGGACCTAGCATTTGCACCCGCCCTGCCCCCGAGAGCCGACCGGCGCTTACTCAGTCCCGCCGGCATGGACGGTCGCACTCCGCAGGCGGCCGCCTTACTACCCGCAGGGTAAGCACCGCTCGCCGCACTGGTTGGGAGGCCGCGGGGGGAGCCGCCGGCGAGGACCCGCGGTCCTGCCGGGCCGTGTGTGGGACCGGGTGAGGTGAGGTGCGAGAGGGCAGCTCGGGGCGGGGTGCGACGTTTGGGACACAACCGCGGCGAGAGAGGGCTTCGGCGGCGGAGGGAGCGGGGCGGAAGCTTCGTACGGACCGTAGCGCCCGGCCGAGCCCAGCCGGGAGCTGGGAGGCGGAGGCAGATGGAGCAGCGCGACCGTTAAACGGTTGCCGGCGCGGCGAGAGCATCGTTTCCCGCGCCTCGACGGCCCTTCGGCCGCTGGGAACGGGCTGTGGGACAAGGCGGTCGCGTTGCCGGCGGTCTTCGTGATCGGCTCCTCGGGGTAATCCCTTAACGCAGGTCGCCAGCCGGGCCGTCTGAGAGGTGTGCCTGTGCCGGCGGTTAGTTGTCTGCGTGAAGGTGGCGGCGTAGGAGAGCTGGGCGCTCCTCGGGCTTTGGGAACTGCCCGCACTGGAAGAAACAGCAAATAAACAATCAGCATCTGTTGGGAGAAGTAAAAGGGTTGGTTTGTTTGTTTTTGAATGCTAGGCTCCTCTGATGAACAGTTTATAATCTATCAGAAAGCGTAACTTTAAATAATGTGGTTTTAAATCTGAGATCAGGAGGAGGATGGCTTCCTGTTGAGTTAAGCAGTAAGGTGTGTTTGAATGGAGTTAATTCACTCCATAACTTCAGTAGGAGGAATTTGAAGGATTAAAAATACTGCCAAGTCTGCTTGAGATACCTGTAAATAGAAGGGAAAAGGCTTTCTTGAAGTTTCCATATTATATGCAAAAAAGGATTATTTGTATTTGACCAGGTGAATGCAGGATAAACAGGTGTAGCTGGTGGTAATCTGCTGTAGTATTTGCAGTAGTAATCACATGAGTTTTAAGTCATAGCTGTAGTGAATATGGAAGACTTATAGAGGACGGGTCTTTATTAGGGCCTTGTGGCAATCCCGTGTTTACGTATGGCCACTGAGAAGTTTATATTGTTAATCAGTGTAGATGGTATAAGGACAGTGTAGGTAATCACTGCATGTTTTTAGACTTTGGGTATGTAAGCACAGTTGAAAGTACTGAATGTAGGGCAATACAGCATGATGCCAGTTTAGGAAGTAACTAAAACAGTGTATCTGGAAGGTCTTCAGTTTTACTTGTAGTCAGGAGCAAGGAAACGTGCAGAAAGGCACAGTTAAAATTTTGGTTGCTCTTACGGTCTCTAGGCCTTTCACCTGCCATGAAGCTGTTGGTTATGTGGGATTTTGGCTGCCACTGGATTTATCTACGTCATGAAAAGTAGTCTGTTCCTTTAATGTGACTTCAAGCATCTGTCAGCATTCACATCTCAGTTTTGAAAAATACGTAGCTAACAGCAGTGCTCATTTTCGTTAGCCCTGCAGATATATTTTCAGGCTTTTTATCAGCTGTTATCCCGCATAATTTGGTACTTAGGAAATCAATTTACCATTCCCTTTCTTGTTACAACAAGAATTCTTTACTGGCAGACTTAATTATTTCCTGAAGATGGTCTAATTTGCTCATCCAAATGCTGGATTTGAGAGGGGAAAAAAACTGGATATACCAGCAAAAACGGCAACTCCAGTTTATTGAAAATGATCCTCACATATGTGTTTGAATAGCAAGCAGTACTGCAGCTCTTTCTCTAAGGCTATAGGAAAAATTGTGCAATCTGCAAAGAATTTCAGTTGAAATAGAGATTTTCTTTCAATGCATTGCCAAATGATGTGATAACAGTATTATTTCTCTGCTTGTTCAGCCAGGTGGAGAATGTTGTTTGTTAATCTGCAGCTGAAAACTGTTGACCAGTAAATGTGATCTTAAATCACTGAAGTTACATGGTGTAGTTACTGGTAACTCTTCAGAGTTTAGGAAGTTCTTATGCTAACTGCCAAGAAGGCTAGAGGCCTTAAAGGTGTTTTGTGAGTTTTCAAGCACTGATGTTTATTTAGCCTTGGAACGTCTATGTGACTTAATAATCAGTGTCTCTTCAATGCAGAATCTTGTTATCAGTTCTATGGGGACAAGCTTTGGGAAAGTATACTGTGGGTACATCCTAGAAGATGACTTTTTTTGCATGTAGGATCATGCTTTTCTTGAAACAACTGAAAAATCGTTTATTAAAACTGGTTCTGGATAAAAATATGTGCTTGAATTTGGTGAAAAATATGCCAGTGCTATTGTCACTGTACAATCAGGGTAAAGGTATTTAAAAAGAGCCTCTGCTGGATTTTCTTTTTTTAATATGGTGAATAGAAGGTGTGCCCAGTAACTGGCTGGAATTCTTTGGAATATGGTGAATAGGAGGTGTGCCTAGTAACTGGCTGGACATGACAAGTAGTTTCTTCTGGCAGAAGAAACTTGGCTAGACCTACTTTAGAGGCATTTTATAGCTCATCTATTTTGCCCTGAGTCTGAGCAGCACTCATGACAGTGTGCTTCTGCCAGGCCAGTTCACACAGCCTGCTCCTGTTCATCACAGAGCTGAACAGGTTTTGCATATTGGCTATGTTACAGGATGATAGGAAAACGTGTGTTTTAATGCTTTAAAAAAGAAAAAATTGCCTGTGGTTAGTATCCACCTCTTGAACACAGGTTTCCTGCTGTTGCTGGATGGTAATCCTGTACCCTGGAGTAAATTAATTTTTACGGTACCAAGTAGATTTCACTAGTTGACACAGCTCTTTACCAGGAAGAACTGTACCTTAAGTTAATACGCTGTTAAAATTTTGGAGCACATGTGGTAAACAGAAAATTTTCCTTTGAAATACTAGAATGCACGTTGAGGTCCACTTTCAATTTCTAATCAGTTTCTGATAATTTTACATTATTTCATTTATTCCCTTACATAATATTTAAAGCTACATTCTTACTTTCAAAATAACTTTCTGACATGCCTTACCTAAACAAAATCCCTTTGTTTCGTCATTTTCTTTTTGTGTGTCTAATGAAAACGTGCTGAGGAGATACAGCTGCTCTCCAGGGGCTGAAGATAGAGATGGTTGTATCGGAGATAAGTGGGCAAAGCCAAACAGACTTGTAGTTAATTTACTTGAAAAAACACCCCTCACGTCTTCAAGCTGTCATTCCCTGGTTGCTTGGCCTAATGAATGTATTTAAAAAGTTTAATAAGAGGAACAGGCAAGAAGGCTTTTTCCCATGGTTAGAGCTGTCTCAGGAAGTGAGAGATGTTTTCAGAAAGAACAAGAAATGTAGCTTTTCCCTTGTGTGTGTAACCACTGAGTTTTTATCAAATCATTTCAATCAGATTACAGATCTCTGGAGACATCAGCTGTGGCTCAGTGTTGAGAAGTGTCTGGCATCAAGCTCAGAATACTGATTAGAGCTCTCTTCCTCTCTTTCACATTGTCAGTTGAGCTAGTTCACAAAATAGCCATAGGCTTGTTCAAGTATAAATGAAAGTCCTGCCTGTTGTGAAGTGTGGGATGGCACAGAAAGTGTGGCAACAGCTTTAAAACAAGCATTGTAATGCCAGGCCACAGCAGCAGACTGTGAGGTGTGTGTGTGAATTTGCTGCATTGGTGACATTTAGGTAAGGACCGAAACCGCATTTTTATTTTCAGTGAATTGGCTGTTGCTATTGGTCTATATTCTACATTATTGTGTACGCATATTTATCAGTAAATGCAAGATTTTTTGTGCTTGTAGATGGTATCAGTACCTAGGATCAGAAGTTATGCTGGCATGCATCTTACAGACAGTCCAGTTTTAGGTGTGCTTTATCCCTTAGACTAAGGACTTCAAGATAAGTAGTTAGTTCATTTTTTTTCGCCTGCATGACCCTGATGAAGATCAGTTAATGGAGCTATAACAAAATGGAAAGAACTTTGGGAATTCGTGATCACAGTTTGCTGGATGTTTGAAACAGGGAGTTAACTACTTAGTGGGTGGATGCCCGTCAAGAGCCACTTGAATGCTAATCATTCCAGCGGCTAATTTGCCAGCTGGGTTCTGAACATACATGTAATATTTCTTGAGGTGATTATGTTCTTTTTTGATGTGTTTGTTTTAACCAAGGCAGTGTGAAATAGTTGCGTGAGAGGGTGATGCTATGAACTGAATGTTGTATTTAAAATCTGGTTTGATACTGAAACTTCATAAAGTCTGAAGTCATAGCTGAGTGCCTATGAAGTAGTCAGTGGTAGCGTTCACTGTTGGAGTGTGTTGCTGTGGGAATGAGATCAAGGAAACATTAGAGGGTCGAGGAATGTGGATACTAGGGTGAAAAAATGTGTGGGAGGGTAATACACAAATAGAGAAATCAGCAGAAATTCGAAGCTTTGTCCAAGTGTGGTGGTATTCTGTGAAAAGTGAGAGCTAGTTAGTGAGGTACCAAACCCATGTGAGGGGAGAAAGTGCTTACATCTGGAAGGTGTGTCTCAGTGTTATTTTAGGGTAGATTCCTTTCTATTGTTATGGATTTTTTTGTTTGTTTTTATGTTGTTTTTTTTTTGTTGTTTGTATGTTTTTGTTGAGTTTTAAAGGAGGAGATTGCAGTGTGTCTGTAAACCTGAAGATCACTGTTTTTGTTGAGTAGATGCATCTGTGTTGGGTAGAAGAAGAAAAGAACCCTTTGCAGGGGACCGAAAGCTTAGATTCCAGAGGAAACGGAAGATAGTTACAGATTCCTGTAATCTGACAGATAAATTAAGTCACTAGTAATATTTTAATGTCACAAATACATGGTTTCTCCTGTAATCTGGTAACATCTAAATAGGTCACCCTTCGTGAAGTCGTACTGTTCCTGACTTCCTTGGCTGTAGCTTGGAAGAAAGTTTCTACCTGTGCAAGTTTTTCTAGCTTGACTGCTGTTGTTTCTTGCTGCTGCTGTTACAGTTTTATGTGTGCTGGGTGGCAGCAGATGCCAAATTATTCAGCCAGCCTGGAGTTGTAACAATGTTGGCCTGCTCAACTATTTTGTCTTCCCTGGAAATTAACAAGTCAATTTGATGAGTTGCTCTGTTTAATGTAGCGGATACATTATGCTGGGTGTTCTTTTATGGCTGCTTGCAAGTTGAAACAGAGATAATCCTGGACTTTCTTTTCACCTGGCTTTCAGTTGCTTCCCCAGCTGCTGACCTGCTCCTCTGACTTAAGGTCAGGTAGCTGTCTGCTGTTTGAGGAAGAGTTGCTTTTTACTGTGAGCGTTTGCTGTCCCTGTGTGCAGCTCTAAAACTCAGAGAGTTGATGTCAGGGCATTAGAGGATGACAAGAAGCCAAAATCTTGGCTTCTAGACTCCTGTGGAGTTCTGTGGCTATGCCCAGCATTAGCACAATGAAGAGGAAACTCTGACTGTGCAGTGTGCGACAATGGAGAGTTCAAGGGGGAAAACCACCCCTGCTGTTTTGAGCTGTAACAAGCAATTAAGACCTTGAGGTTTCACCTGAATTCTCTCATAATGTCCCCCAATTAAAAATGCAACTCTTTGCATGAAAGTAAACTTAAACATTTACTAACTGTAGTGCCGGTAGATGTGTTCTGACTTAAAGCCTGCATGGTGTTGGGCTAGTGGGTAAAAATGCATTTTTTTTTGTAGTTTAAGAAACTGGGGGGCGATGGGGTGGGTGTTATGCATTAGAAGTGGAATACCATGCGAATCTTTACAGAATTGAGAGTTCCTGGATTTGTGTTTTATTTGGAAGGAGGTTATCCAGTTCAGAAGGGGTGTGTACATTGATGTGTATCTTTTGTGGTTGTAAACGATCAAAGCACTATGTAGGTGGCTAAAGGATGGATCTCTAATCTATGTAATGTTTCCCTGGAAAGCTTGCATGTATGTCGACTGTGCTACAAGACTAGGGTTGTCAGGATTGCTATTTTCAGTTAAAGAAAATAGAGCACATTAATATTTTTAGCTAGGCATAAGCTTTCTTCTGTGAGAAAGCATTGGTTTTGCTGGAAGCTTTAGTTCTGCAGAGGTTTTCATTGAAGAAATAGCTTCCAAGCTGAACTTTCTGAGCTGTATTTTAAAAATCTTTTCTGCACATTTCCATCAATTTTATTTCTGTTCTGGAAACAAAGCTACTTGGTTTGGAAAACATAGATCAATCTTATTTTAAAATAGACAAACAAACTTCGTCCCAAAGCAGTGCAGACAATCACTGTATGCTAAAGATGAAATGTTGTGAGCTTGAATTTTTCTTGGATACCAGCAGTGGTACAGTTTGAGTTTTTTTGGTTCTACATCTGCCCTACAAAGTGACACTGTCTTAATTTAAAAAAAACCCAACCAAACAACAAAACACAACAACAAAAAGCAACCAAAACCCACCAGCACTCTCTCTCAAAATAACAGCTTTAGAAATGTGGCTATTTTTCTTTAAAATCAAATTGTCTTTCAATTTAATATGCCTGAGTATTGCTTTTTTTTTTTAAAAAAAATTTTGTTCTTTTCATGGGCCTTGGTTTCCTGTTGGGAATTAATTTTCCCTTTTAGTATTTTATCTGGCTTTAATGTCCAACCTTCAGATGGGTTTTCTTCCAGGGGCGAAGTGACAAAGTCTCTATGCATGGGTTTTTAGCAGGTAACTTTTAAATGTTTCAACAGCTTCTCCCCTTCCCACCCCTCCAACGGTTTCATGTGCTGGATGCTTTGCTGTATAACCTGTGTTATGTCCAAGGACCTGGGACCATGAGTAGGGTAGCAGTGGAAACTATGTTACTAGTTACTTTTGTGAAGCCTAGGTGTCCTTTCATACTGTCGAACCAGACAGACAAAACAAGTAGACATAATACTGCAGGTAGAAGATAATCTACGGACTTATCTGTTGTTTAACTGTTCTTGTGATAGTAGTGTTGAAAGCATTTTTTGCTTGGGAGGAACAGTGTAACAATGCTTTGTGTCTGGATCTAGTAAAAAAAAAAAAAAAAAAAAAAAAAAAAAAAAATCCAAAATGTAAATGTCAGTAACAAAGTTGAGAAAACAAATGTTTACAACTCATCGTGCTGGGTTGTAGCCCTTTCAGACAAATATCAAGTACGTCTTTCGTCACTAGTGGCTGTGGACTTAAACCTTTTGTTCTTTTCATTAGAAATGCATATTATGCAGAATTAAATATGAAACCATTCTGGCTTTGAGAGCATAGAAATTATATGCATGGGTGGAAGGTTTTTTTAGTTCTTTAGTTTGCAAGACAAACAGGGCGTGTGTTAGTTGATGATGATTGTGTAGTAGGTGGAATTTCCAGAGGTGGAATTTCTAGAGGTGGAATTTCTGATGATTTGCAGGAGTTTGTGTAAAATAAAAAATTCAAGCCATCACAGAAATCTGGGCTTTGACAAATTATTTACGTGTGTATTTATCTGTTTAAATTCAAAAACTTTAATTCCTCAAAAATCAGGTACTGCTGTGTGTTGACAGATGTCCCCAGGTTCTCAAACTTCCATTTCTTAAGAGTTGTTGTTTTCTCAGTCTACTCTATGAAGTCTCCAGACATAAACTTTTCTGTATCCTCTGTTCATCTCTGATTCATGGTCTCTCACTTCCCCTTGCCTGCAATTTTGATCTTCTCCTTCCACCCACATTACAAGGCAGCCTCACTAATTCCATCTTTGGCACCCTCTTTGAGCTATTTTTACCTCATTCATTTTTTAAAGTACTCACTATTCGGTGAAAGTCCTTTTTTGCTGTATCTTGAGCTTCAGTGTGCTACTACTTGTTTTCTAAAAGCCTTTGTCATAGAACACACTTAGGAACCTTGAAGGATTGTAACAATTCCTGAGGCACCTTAACTGTTAGGGGTTTTAGCACTTGGAAGCTAAAGTGGACTTTTCCCATCTGCTTTTACTGACGGCAGATGCTCTTGAACAACACTTAGGGTTGTTTTGGTTTGTTTGTTTTTTTTCTCCCCTCCCCCTTTTTTTTGGAGGGGGAGAGGGAGGAGATGCCTTCCTCCTGTTATATTATATTGGTTTGCAGTGTATGACCCTGTCCTTAAACTCTTTCATGGACTCCTTCTGCTTTTAGATTTTTGGATTCTGTTTTTGTGTGTTATTTTAAATTTTGAGACTTTAAAAGAACCTGGCCCTTCAGTTTGGTCCTTCCATCTGTTTTGGGTTTGTTGGTTTTTTTCCCCTGTGTCCCATTGTGCCTCTATCTGATTTCTCTTCCCCTGACTTCACCCTGAAAGTGTAGATTCTTCTTTTTATAAATGTGGCTTTGTGATTAAATATCATGTATCATTTTACCTAGATTAATGCATTTTATTCCCTTGTACTTATATGGACATGGAGACTATTTTTGCTACCACGTTTAAGTGGAGAAAGGCTTCCCAGGCCCTTTCATATGACACTCTAAAGAGGGGTCATTGGCTGTCTCTGCAGTACTGTTTTTATCTGCTTGTTGAGGAATGCCTTAGACATCGCAGGACTTAGAGCTGAGATCTGAAGGCAGCAGTGTTAGCTAGAAACATGAAATAGGATTTATTTGGCTATTTTTCTCTCTTCTGCTAAGTCAGAATTTACTTATGACTTTGTTGGGCCAATAGCAGTAATTTTATTAGTATGTTATATACTGTCTTTCCTCAGAATCAGGTATATTTAATTTGATGTCTGCATCACAGGTGATCAGGATGTTTGTCGTAGAAATGAACTGATGGAACTGAGTCAGATATGTCTTCATTCCTTCAGCACTTTAATGTTTTCCTCTTGTTTCTTCTTGGTTGGCTGGGGTTTTTTGGGGGGGTGGGGAGAGCGGTCTGTTTTTCTTCCAAGTGGTATGTGCAGGGATGAGAAGATTTTGAAATTTAGGTAGCTTTTGGGTTTTGTTTTCATTGTTCTTCTGCAGTGTAGGGCACATATTACCACCCCCCTACCTCCCTCCCCCCAAGTATTGTTGAGAAAATCCGAACACACTGGGCAATGCTTTTTCACTTTTATAGAAAAGCAAGGTGAAAATCTAGAAGGTATGGAAAACTGAAACATTTTATAAATGCTCCTTCAGAGCTGATTGTCAGTGGTGAGTAGGATAGGAGAGAATTTGAAGCAGCTTATTTTGGAAAAGTAATAAGGATCTGACATCATTGTCTGAACTGCTGAGATCTCTTTTATTTCTAAGCATCTTTCTTTGTTCTCATATTTCCACTGCCCAAACATTCTTACAAACTTTCCAGTCTTCCTCCCAAAATACATTGCTGTAATGCCTCTTTAGCCGTAAATCTCAAATGAATAAAGGAGAAAGGCAATGAATCGTAAATGTTAAATGTCCCCTTAAAAAGATAGTGATTTATTTCAGAAAAAAAAAAAAAGGGGTGGAGGAGGTGGTGTCAAGGTAGTCTTAGAAATATTCAAACAAATCAGTCATTTTCTGTTTTTAGTTTCTGATGGTGTTCTGCAAGATACAGCTTTTAGGGGTCTGTATTTTTTTTTTCCTCCTCCTTTTACTTACAGAAAAATTTTCCTGGATACTACAGCTCCAGTATGTAAAACCTGCCAGCCAATGGGTTTACAGGATTTTGTTTTTAAGTCTACTTGCCAGCACTTAATCCAGAATAAGTTTTTATGGTAGAATTGAGAATGTTTGGAAGTAATGACACATAACATAAATGCTGAAATTTCATCCTATGCAGTGCCAGGCAGTATTTTGTGTGTTGACTGTAGATGGAGGTTTTGAAATTACTTGGTACTGGTCTTGTGGAAGGATCAATATGGTGTCAGTCAGAGCTCTGCCCCTCTGCAGAAGACATATCCTGCATGCTGTGTCCACTAGAGAAGAACTGAATTTTCCTTCACATTTCTTGAGTGACATCTGTCTATACTCCGACAAGCTGGTGCTGCCTTTTCCTGCTCATGTTGCAGAGATCTGCAGTAGGAAATGATATGCCCAGTGTATTGTTTATTTTGTAAACAAATGTTTTTCAGAACCACTTGGGAGAACATAGTCAACTTAAGGTAGAAATACCCTTGCAAAACCCTACTCTGATTGTGAAGTCTGCAGTTTATTTGCCAGCATAGTCTCAGAAAGAAAAAATGGTTGAATCTGTAAAGAGTTCTTCTGTTTCAAGTAAACAAAAGCTCCAAGATTAGACATAATCACTTTATGAAGTTTTAGGTGTCATTTAAAAATAAAAGAACAGTGAGATCTGGAAAACTGTATCTGCAGTTACAGGCCTTTCCCACATCCTGTCACATCATGTTTCACATCTCAGTCATACACTGTGAGTGTGTGTGCCCTTGAGTCAGTTTGTGGTATCATGTGAATAAATGCTCAACATGGTAGAAAGATCTCCAGTGTGTTTGCAAAAGAGCATGTGGTGCTTTATCAAAGATTAGGGATAGCTGTACATGGCATAGCATTTGTTGAAGTTGTAAAAATTCAGTCAGCAAGATCAACCCATTAAAAAACTTCTGTCTTCCAATGGTAAAATGAGATCCATCAGAAAATGTGAATCACTTGCTCAAGCTGACATAACTGTACCAGTATTATGTGTCACTGTGTTAAGCTGTTGCTTTGATTAATAAATACTTTCAGGTAAGTTGCAGTGAGAAAAGCAGTTTGGTGACTCTTAAGAGAAAGACTGATATAGTCAGAGATCTGGTGCTGAATATGGAGATTCACTCTTATCCCCACCCCTTGTCATTATGGCTTTTGTTTAGTGTGGATTTGTTTGTTGTTTGGCTTGTTTTGTGTGGGTGTTTTTGTTTGTTTGATTGTTTTTTTGTGGGTGGGGGTTGTTTTTGATTTTTTTATTAGCATGGTAGTCAAATCGATAACAGAGGTTGCATATTTGTCTCTGTCCCTTGCAGATGACCTAGGTAGAAGTTTCAGTGTCTTGTTCTGAACTGGTGGAATAAGTTTGTTGCAGCTTCTTTATGTCCTTTTCAACTAGAAGAAGTCAGTGATAAGCTGTTTGTAATCACAAAAGTCTGAGACAGCTCCTCTTTCTCTTTTTTAAGATTAGGCAAGACTTCTATTGCTTTAGGCCCTCTTGCCTTGCTTGTATTCATCTTAGGATGTACTGTTAGTTTGGGGTGTTTTTGAAGTGTCAGTTTTGAAGTTCTGGATCTGAAGAGAGGCTTTCTGCGTTAAGCACTTTCTGCTTTATAGCAGCACTGTGGTAGTGACTTTATGTCATGTAATAAGAATTCCAAAAGTTGTTGTTGTCATTTTATGTACATCAAAAGAACAGCCAGATGGCCATTCCCCACACCTTGAATGTCTTCTCCGATATGAAGGAAGGGTTCTTTCATTGGATTTCCATCTTTGGGTGGCATTTGAAACCCGAACTCGCTGACCGAGAGAGAGTAAATATGGCACTTAGGAGAGGTCAGTGGAATTTAGGTTAGTGGCCCTTAGAGTTTTACTCAGTAAAGTAAGGCTGAACTTTTCAAATTATCACAGATTTAGAAGCTGAAGTTTTCTTGTTTGTGTCTCATTCTGCTCCTGTCATCTGTGTAGATAGCTGCCTGTGAACTTTTTCCCAGGTTGACTTCTCTGATTTCAGCATGTTAACTTTAGTTTTGTAATAACATTCTGTGAAGCAGTGACCTACTGCAGTTCAGTTTGGAGAAACTGGGACAAATTTTCAAGATATTTTAACAAATGAGCCCTCTGCAGCTTGTGCCTGACCTGACTCCTACCACTAAGGACAAGAGCAGAAGCTCTGTTTTAGGTGATGTTCATGTTCTGATTTACACACCTTGTCACTGAAGCTTCTATTGCTGTAGCTGTGTTGGCAGTAATGTTGCCTATCCTTTACCCCCAGTGCCCACCCTACCCCATTGGCCTTTTTGGCCAATGTAGGCAAATTTAAGGTTCTCTAATGCTTGCAAATCGGCATATCACTAGTTTCTAATTGAGAAGGTTGCCCTATACTGGTGTTAGTAATTGCCTTTTTGTTTACAGTGATATTCTACTGGCATGGTGCTTACCACTTGCTTGAGGATAAATCAGTAAAAAATATGGCTGTCTGGTAGGTATAACTAGCAAAACATTCCTCATTTTACAAGTTTTTAGTGATATGTGTTCAACAAGCATTAATTTCTTCTAAAACTGTTTTGAACAAGTACAGTGCTTAACAGTTAAGTTGTTCTATTTCTAAAGCATGATGACATGTGAATGGCATGTTCATGAGTTACTGCATGGTTACAGAGTGTGAGCATGTAAATCATTCAAAACGCTTTTTGGCTGGTTACTTTCATGGGTAGGAATGTGGAGTGTACTGGATTTCTGACAGGATTCTGGCTTGTGATAATGCAGGATACAGGATTATTAAATACTTAAAATAATCTGAGAGGTGTCTAATAAAATAAAAGTATATTCTTTTAGGCATCTTACAGAGATTCTCTATTATATTCAGGGAAACTTCTAAATTCAGGGAGAACTTAAAGATGGTTTCAGATCTCAGGAATTTGTGTATGTGTGTGTTTCAAGGGCTTTATGAGTTTTTACATCTTAGATCATTCAAGCAGTATTTGTGTCCTTTCTTCTGAAAGACATAAAGTAGGAAAATTCTTTTTCTCAGAATTTTCTTGGATGTTTTTACATGACTTCCTAGGTGGGAGAAATGTGTTACTTTTTTTAGCTAATGTTTATAAAATTAAGTTACATTGTTTCAAAATGCTTTAGATGACATCTAACCTGTAGATCAGGTAGGTACTATATTAGCATTTTCAGAAGGAAAGAACCAGGAACATAAAATGCTGCTACATTGGAGGGTGCTGTTTCTCATGATGAGAAGGCGCTCCATTATAGGAACTCTGATAAATAAAGCCTGTAGACAGACTGCCCAGCTGTACTTTAAGATGAAAACAGGATGTTGGTTGCGTTGCTGGAGAGCTACTGTATAAATCAAAGGATATGCTATTATTGCTGTGTAAGGAAGCTGTACTCCCTTAGAGTAGTTCTGTATATAAAAGAATGGTAATCACCGTGCTTATCAAGGACTGGCAGTTCTCCTTTTCCAATTGTGACCTGGTGAATCCACCTCTAGTTCATGACTGAGAGCAAAATATTGCCAGTTATTTTAATCCCCCATTCAATAGGACAGACTGAATGTGGTTATTTTTATCTCGTTATGGTTCCTTAGATTATACAGATAGAAAACTGCCTTCCTATATTCAAGCCAAAGGTGGTTTACTGAGAGGGATATGGATTGTTTCCCCAGTGGCCATTGCACCCCTGTCAGTTCAAATTGTGTCCGCTTAGTCATGTCATTTGGAAATGGCCAGGTGGCTTTCTCACCTTGCTGTTGTCTGACCTTTCCTTCTCCTAACTGTGGTTTTTTTTGTTCTGGGTCTGGGTTAGGTTTGTTTTTGGTTGGTTGTTTGGTTTTGGTTGGTTTTTTTTTGTGTGTTTGTTTTTTTTTTTTTTTTTTTTATATATATATATATTTTTAAAAGCTCACTTATAACCCCTTGAAATTTTTGTTTGATAGGCTAAGTCATTTTTTTGTCTGCTCTCATAAGATCTTTCAAAGCACTTCTCTGCCCCTGTTCCACTCAGTGTACTGTTCTACTGTTCCTCAATGGTGTCTAGAATGGTGTTGCCTTTAATTTTGTTTTTTAAAGTAAATAGTTTTTATCTTTCTGAGCACTATATCCAAGTACACTTTCTCGCTTTAGGAAGGAAGTACGTCTAATTACTTTTTTGCTTTTGGTTTCTACCAGTTTATTTTTATTTTCAGGGAAATCATAGAATTGTAGAGTTGTTTGGGTTGGAAGGGACCTTTGAAGATCATCTAGTCCAACTCCTGTGGTAGATCTGTAGTACGCTGTCAGATAGTCTAGTTTGCTATTTAAGAATATATGTAAGTTCCTCTTAGGAAGAAGTGGCTGAATCTGGAACAACAATAAATGTATGAATAAATGTTAAATTGATGTTCCTGTAATATTACTTGTGGTTTTATAGAAAATTTTTGGGGTTGAGTCCTCAAAGCCAGACGTATGTTGGTAGAGTGATTTTTAGCATAGCATTTTACGCTGGTTAGTAGAGACTTGTCAGCCTCCTAGTATTTGTATTCAAGCGGAGGATTAGCCTCCTTACTGTAAGACTTCTGAATCAGATTTGAAAACAGTCCATGTTGCTGATGCCTACATAGTGGAGGAACAGAGTCTGATAAGTAGTGAGTCAGTTATTACTGAACTGTAAGGGAAAGCAGATATATTCATTCTTGAAAGAATCGTCACTCTTGTAAGCTTTTACAGCATAAATATAATACTGTTTTAATATTGATTTCACTTAATACTGAATTATAAATTCATCTTTCAAATTTATATTTTTCATTTCCATGAAGTTCTATGAGAGAAAGATGTTGCAGGAGCTATTTAGGCTATGTAACAGATCATCGTAATACCTAAGGAAAAATATCTCTCTAATATAATGTTCCAAAAGACATTTCAGTGTTCTTGTTCAGATGGTAGCACATTTTAAGTAGCAACTTCTTTAAAAGACTTAATAGTGCTGTTATTTTTGAATATTGCTCTTACAAATTTTTTGCAGTTGAGAGAACTGGTTGTATTAGTTTAAACAAGCTTTGCTTCTGGTGTTTGAGCTATTTCCTCAATTGCACTTACGTTGCCACGTTATTTGTGTACACTAGAAAGTTGCTAATTCAAAAGTACTGGAGGTGAGATGCTCTCAGGGAATAACTATTGGAACACTTTAAATTATTTTTAACATAAATTCTGATAAAATGATTTTAAACAGGGATGTATGCCAGTATCAATTAACAAATGTATTCTCTAAGGAGTAAGGCCTCACTAATCTACTTCTTTCAGCTTTTCCACAGGGGCGGAGCAGGAGGAGGAAGCCTCAGAATCTTGAATTTGTTTAATGTCTGTACTAAACAGTGGTAGGAATTAATTAGGAGTGAAGTCTTTTCATGAAAACACAAGTTCTGTAGTACAGATTGGGTTACATTGGATGTACTTGGGAGGATACAGTCTTACATGTAGAGGTAGATAATTTTTATGGAGGGAGAACCTTTTCTGGGGCTCAAAATTAGTTCATTTGAAAACATTTGTCAGGTATCAGGTGTCTTAATGTCTGCAGCAGTGGTTCATGAAATAAGGGTAGGTAATGATTTAGAGTAGGTCAATGATTTTGAAAAATGCATGTGACTTTCAAGTACTTGCCCTGTGGTCATTAGAGATAAATTTTGATTTCTAGCTGTTCATATAAGTGCATGGTGTTCTTTAAGAGGGCAGAAGCATGGTTATCAGAAGACATGCTGTAGAATTACCCTGATGAGACCTTCTAACTGGTGGATTTGAAAAGCATTAAGCATTGTTTGAACTGGTCCAGTTCTGTGAAAGTCTCTTAATTATACTTCCAATGAAGTTAGATGTATTCTGGAGCCTTGTCTCAGTTACACAGTCACACTGTGAGGTAGTTCTCACTGCGCAGGTTGTATTATACCTTAAAATGATTGTGGTTGGTTTGTTTTTAAATTTCTGAGCGAGTATCACAACTTTCTATCCACAGAGCAAATAGCTGTTGCTTTTGATTGGTAACTTAAACCTTGGCAAGTATGTAAATTCCTCAGCAGGACACTGGTTTTGAAGAGCTACTTATGTTCCAGTGACAAATCTTTTGAACAGATTGTTTTAGAACATGTGATTATTTTTAAATTTTTTTTAATTTTTTTTTTTTAACTTTTGCCTGCTTCTGTGCTACATTGTCTACACTGATTTACTCCTTTCCTCCAGGAAACACATTTGCATTCAAGATCCGGTCTTCTGTTTATTTAGTTCCGGTTGCTTATTGCTTCCATAGGGTCCTCTTTGACCTTACAATTAGCAGGAAAATAACTGATATCCTGGGAATTAAATCAAGACGAAATTAAGTACAGGGAGCTGACAAATTCTGATGAATTCTGTCACTAATTGAGCTTCCATTTTGACATGCAAAGTTCCTCAGTAATAAAAGTAAATAAAAATATCAAAAACCCCCATAAGGAGCATGTTTTTAATAGTATCTCTGGTGTTTCATGGAAGGCTTTAAACTATGGGAGTCAGGGATACCACTGTTTTCTATTGTTTCATGTTAGCTTTGTCGTCAGAAAAACTTCAAATGTATTTGCTGGAAGGTACTCCAGGTACCTGGCCTCAGCCAATTTATATTTATCTGATCTGTTTTGACTAATTGCCTTTTACGTAGAGTATTTGCATTTCATAGTCCCAGCTGATATGCTGCATCTTCTGTTTCAAATTGGTCTGCTGGTGTAAGGATTTTTGCTGCAATTAGTGCAATGCTGAAATAGTAGCAAGTGTAAGACATCGGTGAGCCTGCTTTTAAGCTTAATCACATACAAAAAATGGAGTGAAATAACAGTGGTTCTATATCTTCTAAGTAGATGTTAAATTTATTTCCTCTAAAGAAATGCAGAAAATGTAAGTTTTAGTCTTGTGTCAGCAAGAGACAGAGACAAGATTGTCATAGTGTCATGGGTCTTCTGCAACAGAGTTTTTTGATTCCTTCTGAGAGCAATCTGATTATAAGTCACCCATCTAAAGATTTCAGTTTGGCAGAATTTGTACACTTAAAATACTCTTGTACTGTTCAGTGAAACAGGAGTTTTGTATATGTTTGTAGCTTCTGTAAAGCACGCCATACCAGCAGTACAGACATTTTTGTCTTTTCTGGATTTTTAAAAATCATGTAGTAATCGGTTGTTCATTTAAAGAAAGACATTTGTGTTCTAAAAACAGATGACACACACAGCTGTGTAGCCAAGTGACCCAGGCAAAAAGAGTTCCTGTGATCTATGAGTATGGGGACCAGAACTTGTTCTTTGTCCAGTAGCTCAGTTGTGCGTGGCCTCAGGGGAACATGTGGCTGTGCTCCTTGCACTGTTAACTTTCCGTGGGAATGTAAAAATGTGTCTTATTGCTGACTAGGAGCAGTTCTGTGGAGGGTTTTGCTTTGCCTTTTAAAATTTGCTTTCTTATATCTAAATTCCTGTGGGTTGTATAGAAATCTGGGCTACATGTTGATCGCGCCTTTGAGGAAGAGTATAAAATTGTGTGATACTGCAGTTGCTAAGAACTGGACATAAACGTTTTGCATTGCAGTGACAAAAGCTTTGCAGCCATTGAATTTCTGTTCTTTATGTTCTTGAACAAATCTGTTCAAGCATATTTGGAAAAAGAAAGATGAGATGACTTAATTTAGTCATCTGCATAAATACACAGATATGAAGTTCCCAGATACCAAGGATATAAAAACAGATTTTTGTTTTGGTTTGGTTTTTGTTTGTTCTACAGTGGCTAAGACAAAGCTAGAATTGGCAGAATCCTTTCTTTAGCATTTGGGTTTGGTTTTTTTTTAAGTTAAAATTTTAGTATATGATTTTTATTTCTTTTTTCCTTGGGGAGGGGGGGTATGTGTGTAACTTCTCTTCTACAATTTAAAAGTTCTGTAATGGCATGTCATAGACCAAATGGTCTCTTAAGTTACTAATGACCAGTTATGGAAGCCTAATGCATTGGCTAGTTCAAATATTATGATTAGGAATTTGATTATTGGCAATATGGTTAACAAAACCAGCGATATAGTTGCATAAATTTGGTGTCATCCTGGGGCGTTATTCCAAACCTGTGCAAAATATGTACAAATTAACTGAATGCTTTTCTGCCTTAAGTAAGGAAATTAAAAAGCAGAAGGAAACACAGCTCGAACAGAAGACATTCTGGTTACTTTTACCATATAGCTTCTCATACACAGCTTTCTCAGAAGCCATACTTTTACAGGTCCAGTTCTATTCATCTTTCTATTAATAATGGTCTAGGTGGCAATAGAGGTGGACAGAAAACTTACTTGAAGCACTACTGGATTGCATCCTGTGTGTCTAATTTTAGCTTATTTAGAATTAATGGAGCTCACTTCCATTAGTTGCACCAGCACATGACCTTGCTGTGTTGTATGTAAACAGTATTACAGTTTATGTAATTGATGAACTGGGAAGTTATTATGTGAAGTGTTGTAAGTATAGCTATTCAGTGTCTACAGGCAAATGCTTCAGCAGAAGCCCTTGCTTTTCACACCCAAGCAGAGGAAACAATAATAGCAGCACCTTTTCAATAATAAGTACTTTCCTTTGTGTTTTGTTGTTGGTTGGTGAGGGTTTTTGGAAGTCTTAAAATACTTTTCTATTAAATATATGATTTTTAAGAAATATTGACTCCAGGCACTGAGGTTTTGGTACCAAAATGGATTTATTTTACCAGGTCACCAGCTTGTTAATTTAGTATTAGTCAGGCACATGTTCTGAAACTGTTTATTAGAATTTAGAGTGCTTTAGTATGAAAGTCATCAAAATAGGTAAATAATATTCTCAAATCAAATTTGTATAGCTTTGGAAAGCAATACTATTACATAACATTTGCCCTATCCAATGTTAAAGTTGCGGCTATATAAGTGTATTTATTGTCAAGATATTAATGTTTTGCTATCTAATAGCAAAATAATCTCCACACACAGTTAAAAAATTACAAAGAGCAAATCTCGGTAGCATAAAGAATTGTTTGTAGTTACTTGTCAGCTGAAACAATTACCAGTCCACTCTTGAACTTCTCTCTGAGGGAATAAAACTTTTTTTTTTAAAAAAAAAAAATTCTTGCCCTCTGGGGTAAGAAATGGCAGCAGATGAATTGGTGTTCTAATTTATAGCATGATGCAACTGAACTAAAATACAACTTTTTGCTCATTTTCATTTATTACTAGAAACATAAGAAAGACTGTTGCTGATCATACTTCGAAACTGAAAACTTAAAATGATCTAGGACTTCAGATGACTAAAATGGTCATATATAGTCATATATTATCTGTTAATTTAGAATCTATTGAAATATCAGATTTATACCTTGAAGGAACTTTTTGTTTTGTAAAGTGGAAAATAACTGTTGCAATCCTGAATGACCTCCAAATCTCCTTTTGTAAATCAGTTTCTTCACTAAATGAAGAGGAATAGCTTTTCTTAAATATTTTGGCTTTTAACTCAAATGCCAGGGATCGGAAATTTAGGGGAGAAGCCAGCAAAGTAGGTTAAATAGACTCTTAAGTAGCTTTGAAATACTGCTGTACTAAGTCTTCTATTTTGGATGAAATGATGTATAATTCTTTTATACAGGAGAAGGAAAATGTTTCAAAAGCATGCGATATGTTGAATGCAACATTAAGACTTTTTCACACTTTCATTCACTTTGTCAGAAGTTAATACTACTCTTCCTTTCAGAGGAAGAGAGAACTGTTTAGAGATTTTGCCGTTGCTACATTGATTAGGTCAGGGAATGAAGAATATTCCTTAGCATTTTGTATGAAAATGCACATGCTTCATAAATACTTTTTTCTTAAATTATTTCAAGCTGAACCGACGCGCCCAAAATACATACCAGTTCTTAAAGTACCTTTGCAATAGCGTTCTTGTGGTAATGCTCTGAAGTATCATTTAATGAATTTATAAAATACCCTGATATCTCTGCAGTAGAGTACCTTTTTTAAGATGTGGACATTACAGTCCAGAAAAAAAAGAAAAGAAGAAAACCTCATGAACCAGTCTCCTGTTTTATACAGATGGGGTGAGATACGCTCTGATTTGCCTGGAACAGAGTAAGAAGCCTGGTCGTTTCAGAATACAGCTACCTGCAGTGCCACCCTGTGGCTTTTTTTTTTTTTCATGGCTTCTCTTAAACCAGTTTCTGTTCCCTCATCCCCAGCGGGGACATCTAAAATGTCTGTATTCCTGGCTGCAGACCTAGTCTAGCCGGGACAGTACAGCACAATTCTTTGCCTAACTTGTGTGAGGCAGCATTATTTGTCCTTGATTAAACCTGCTTAGATGGAGAACCAGAGGAGCGTTTCTGAGCAGTACTGGTTCATTCACCTACCACATCAAATCATTAAGCAATGGCTGGTTTGGTCCTTGAAAAGAAATGATAACATTAGAATTGGAAAGCAGAACAATTCACAGCAATAACTAGAAGGAGCTTGTTAATTGGTCTTGTCTTTTCCAGAAATGCTACGCATATAGTTTGTTTCCAGGTAGTAATTTTTATAGGAAGATGATTTAATTCTAAAAATAGACTGTCTAGGTAGGCACAGAATTTCTTATGGAGATATCTTGCATTCAAGTTGTCTGTATTTTTGTTAACTTTAACTGAAGAATATCAGAGAGACTTTGTTCTTAAAAGCAACGTTATGCTTTGGGCGATTATGGTGTGCTTTGCTTTGCATCATTCTAAAGAGTCACTCGGATCTTGGTGGGATAAGTACCTGCAGGTTTAAGACTGATTTTCACATACAGGAAGTAATAGAGTGTTGAGCAAATTTCATGCCAAGCAAGCATATAGGAAGGAACTTTTCAGCCTTTCACCTGCCTGGCCTGCCTTGTAGAGCAGAACCAGTTTTATTCCTCACAGCCAGCTTAGTTTAATAACATCTCTGGATGAAAGTCAGGGTTTTACCTTTCTGTATTTTCTTCCTATCATTCTGGCTGAGAACAGAACAGACTCTCTTGCCCCTTCTGCCTAGGTTGGAGCACTAACATCATCACCCAAGGCAGGTCCCAGCAGCAGTTCCTTGGGGTTGCCACCGCAGCCCACCACGTCTCCAGTATACCAAAAGCGGACCTGCCAAGGTCTCCTAGTCCAAGGAGAGTGTTTGGCTACATTTTTGAGTGTTTAAAATCGAGGCTTTTAATCTTGTAAGAGTTTTTATTGTAATGCTTTGAACATACTTTCAGAATTTTCTTGCTACAAAAGTACTTAGTTATTTTAACAAAATGAACTTTCCATGCTTGCATTGTTCTGCTGTTGGCCTGATTGCACTGCCTCAGTTTCCTTGCTTTCACAGAGTGCTTGCTGCCTGCCTCAGAGTTACTCGTGCTGTGCGAAGGCAGGACGAATGACTAAGGGGATGAATCCAGTCTGGGCTAGCAAAGCCTCCGTATGTGTTATTCACACACCTCTGGGCTTTGGCGTCTTCCCTGAGGGCTTTGTTTTTTTCTGTAGTGGAAACATAAAATATGAGGGCATGGTAAATATCAAGCTGTATATTTAATGTGTATAGGCTTTCTCTGATAAGCAGATGCTTACATTCATATTTGTATCCTAACTGCAGAAGTTATACTTGGCCTTTTCTAGAAAGTGATTGTTTCTTTTTTCCAAATTCATATATCTTGCTTGTAAAGTGGAAGTACAGGCATACGAATGTGGGATCTGAGTTCTTTCAGAATTTGCTTTTTGTAAAACAGTTTTGATTGGTTTAATACTTGCTGTTAAATATATGTTTCCAGAAGCCTGGATTTCCAGGTAGCAACAACCAAAGGTAGAAGTAGAGGTAAGGGCAAGTCATGGAAAAGTTTTTGGTTAGTTGTCTATGTTTAGGAAGCCTGTTTGCTCTTTCTGCTGCACATCAGACTTCTGCAGTAATTGGGATGTGTAAACTAAAGTGTCTGTGATTTAAGGCAGTTACTGCAGAATCCCTTCATGCTGCTATAAATTGTAGTAGAAGGAACAAGTTCACTGTGGTTTAGATCTTACTTTTTGTTCAGTAGATTTTTTTCAAATGATTCAAGTTTAGGTCATGGACAGTTATGATTACTCTTTCTTCAAACAGAAAACAGAATATTGAAATGTCCTTGTGCATGTACATTCTTGTGTATCACAGGTCGTAGCTTGAGTCATTCTTGTATTAGAATTTTGGCTAGCAAAATGTCTTGCTTCATACCCTATGTTACAAAAAGACTGCAATTTTATATAAAGAAAATACATTGAAAAACTTACACCATGTCATTCAAGTTTTGGTAAGACATCTGGCATTGTGAATAAAACCCTGTTAGTGCCTGTGATGGCACCTTATTTCATCGGGAAAGAAAATCTGTGCTTGCTGTTGTAAAAGTGAAATTCAGGACTGTGCTGTACACCCTCATGTATCTCTTTAGTGAATACTTTTGTTTATATCTTTCCAATAAAATGAAAGAAAAAAATAGTCACTTATAAAACTTTCTATCTTTAGGAACCTTAATCAAAAGTTGCTTCTTGATTTTTTCCAAACAGCCCACAAGGGGAGGGAAAAACAAAACAAAAAACACAACCACCGCCAGTGTGATACATGATGTTCCTTTGGTTCTGTAATATGCTGTGTCTAACTTGGACTGTTCGATAGAAAGAAAATTGCCAGCAATAACCACCTACCTACTTGCCTTTCTTTTGAAGGCTTGTGAAGTTTACAGGGCTAAGGTGAAACACTGAAGCATAAAATCTTGGTGACTTTTTATGTCTAGGATTAAAAAAAAATAGATAATATCAGGTAAGCAGACCAAATGTGCTGTGACTGATGTATCACTCTGCAATAATAGAATGCCTTTTTAGCCATAGAAGAACGAGACGCCGAGAAACATTTGTGAATTTACTGTGGCGTAAGAGGCCTTTTACTGCACAAGTAAATATTTTCTTTCCTTTCTCCCTCCCTCTCTCATCCAGCAGAATTCAGCTTCATTAAACTGTGCTGTTGGCATTTCTCCTTTCCTCCCGCTTTCATTCATTTTGTTCTTTGTAAGCTTTTTTTCATTTGATAGGACTGCAGTATTTGTACTTCACACAAATAGAAGTGTTTGAATACTTGTATCACCTCTTTTTTAACCTTTTCTGAGTAGGCAGAAAATAAAGCTTACAGTCCTGCTCTGTGAAGAGCTTACAAGGATTTAGGATGTTTTAACATATAAAATTTTAAGCTTCTCCTTTGTACTATTGCACAGGAGAGGCAGGCTGCACAAGTGGCATAGCAGTGTTTGATGAGCTGTACACCCTTGCAATTAGGGAATATTATGGAGCAGATCATCTTAAGTGCCATCATGCAACACATACAGGACAACCAGGTGATCAGACCTAGGCAGTATGGGTTTATGAAAGGCAGGTCCTGCTTGACCTGGTCTCTGTCTGTGACAAGGTAGCCTGCTTAGTGGATGAGAGAAGGGCTCTAAACTTTAGTAAAGCCTTTGACACTGTTTCCCACAGCATCCTTCTGGAGAAACTGGCTGTTCATGGCTTGGACTTCCATACTGTTTGCTGAGTGAAAAACTGGCTGGATGGAAAAGCCCAAAGAGTTGTGGTGAACGGAATTAAATCTACTTGGTGGCTGGTTAGAAATGGTGTTCCCCAGGGCTCAGTGCTGGGGCCAGTTCTGTTTAATAACTTTTATCAGCTATCAGGATGATAGGATTGAGAGCACTCTTAGTAAGTCTGCAGATGACATCAATCAGGACAGGAGTGTTGATCTGCTTGAGTGTAGGAAAGCTCTACTGAGGGATCTGGACAGGCTGGACCAATGAGCTGAGGCCAACTGTATGAGGTTCAACAAGGCCAGCTGCTGGGTCTTGCACTTGTATCACAACAACTCCATGTAATGCTTGGGGAAGAGTGGCTGGAAAGCTGCTGGTCGGAAAAGGACCTGGGAGTGCTGGTTGGCAGCTGGCTGAACATGAGCCTGTTTGTGAGGTGACCAAGGTGGCCAACAGCATCCTGGCTTGTGTCGGTAAATAGTGTGGGCAGCAAGGACATTGTTAATAGTGGACTTGGCAGTGTTAGCTTAGTGTTGGACTCTGACTTTAAAGGTCTTTTCCAACCTAAATGATTCTTTGATTATGTCATTCCATAGCATAGGGTGTTGTACTTAGTTTCTTGAATGTCTAGTTTATCTATTGCCAATTTCAAGGAGCCTATGAGCTACTGTTGAGATGCATGGAAGGTTTCTGCTTTCAAGTGAGTGTTCCAGCAAAATATTAGCATGATGGAAGCTCTGTCCATTTTTTGCCAATGTAAAATACATGCTCCTCTCTCTCCCCACATGATCGCTTATGGCAGGAGCATTTTTCTACAATTATACCATAGATTTTCTAAAAATAAAAAAATAAAGTAAATCCCCCAATACTGTAACATGTATAGGGATTGAATATGGCTGAAGCACTTGTTTTTGTAGCAGATAATGGGCCCTTTTTTTTTTCCTTTTTAAAGTTTAAATCAGAATGGTGTAAATACCACTTTCAGGTTGCTAACCTGTTACCTGGTCTTGGAGATATTTTAAACTACTTCTGTTAATTGTACCATGCTGTTTATGCTATATCTAGAATAAAGTCTGTATTTTGGAAGGTGTATTTTCTTTCCTTTTTTTCAACTTTGTTGATTTGAGCTTCCTTCTTTTGAGTGCTAGAGAGAATCCCTGAACATGACTAGCCACCCATTCCAGAAGTTGTTTTGGTACAGTCAAATTTAGTTGCCTGTGACGATTCCAAAGATTAGTGCTTATCTGAATTAAGGAGCTTGTGTGTACATATGTAGTAAGAACATAGTACATTGTCTTTTTCTTCCTCATTCCTGTCTTGTAGGTAGCAGGGAACCTAAGGCATGTTCTTTCTCATGTGCTGTCTTTACAACTATGGGCTCTTGCTCTGTAGATAGCTGCTCACCCCTTTGGAACAAAGGCCCTCCTGTAAATCAGTTTCAGCTCCTGTAAAAGAAACTCTGATCTGAATTATTTGATGTCATCATTAAAAAGGGAAAAACTTTTCATTACAAATTTTGATCCCAGTGCAATTAACTCTATATTTTTTTCCATTGTCATGTGTTCACTTTAAGGAAGTACCTGAAACTTGCCTAACAGAGTTTGTAACTGTAGTATAATGTTTGCTTTTGTTATTTTTTTTTTTTTCCTTTTCTGTCTGATTTATCATCTGGTAAGCACAGAAACTCCAAAGATCAAGAGAACACCACCAGATACAGTTCTGCAGAACAGAGTGAGGGAGTGCTAGATGAAGCAAACACAAGATGTCCTTGCTTCACAAACGGTTTAGCATTGAAACACTGCAATTATTTTTAACGTTTTGTTTTGGGAGGAGGAGAGGGGGTGCTACTAAACTTGACCACAGGTACAGGTTTTTAAAAACAGCACTATACTATGTATAAACATCCAGAACAAGAAAGTTGTTCACCTCCTCATTAAAGCTATGTCTAAATTCCTTACAGAACAGTGCCATAAAAAGATCTGTCAAACTGCAGACTATTCTGTCAAGGAATAGATATGATTATAAGAATTCATATGTGAAGCTGGATCTGAAAGTTTCTGAATTAAAGCATGGGATTTTCCAGCAGAAAAATCACTGTGGGAGCTTTATTTTGTCTGTCATTTCTTGTTTAACTTTCTAGGCCTCTGAGACAGACTTAAGGAAGCACAGTAACTCTGAGTAATTCTCAGGTCTCCAAAAACACTGTGGGTTTTTTCCAGTCGTCTGTTCATTTGATTGTTGAATCCCATAGTGACATTTAGTGTTCCAGAAGGTCTTTGTTGTGCATGGCTTCCGCTGGTTAAGGAAGATAATACTGTTTCAGTTCTCCTTAATGTTGTCTAAATAAATGGTGAAGAAATGGGACGGCTCCAGAATCTTGCAGAATAGTCATAATAATAATGTATTTGTTAAATAATAAAGTGTTTGTTAGAAAATCCAAATTCTCCTTCCCTGCAGATCTTTGTCATGAGTTTGGGAGCTTAATAGATATTTTTAGCATTACAGCTTTTAAATAGTTTGATAGTGTCTCTTTTTCACTATGTACCTTCAGTCACAAGTCAAGTTTTCCCCATTGTTCCTTTCATGATGGCTTGCAGTAGCTATCCTCTTTTGAGCCTCTAGCACTTCAAAAAGCAGTGTTTTTGTTTCCATTGGGCTTTGCCTGGTACCTCAGAATGATTCTACTTGTACAAGAGTGCTGCATTTTCTCAATGTAGATTTTGGGTGATGGTAGTTAAAACAAACAAGCAAAAAGCCCCAGAAAAATTCAGCAACAAGATTGAATAGTATTTCGGGACCTAGTTCTGCCAAACTGCTGGTTTTCTTCTGCCACATCACCAAATGCAGGTATCGGTTATCTGGGGATATGCCCATACCACCCACTGGAGTCCTGAGTGGGGTGTGGGTATGGCTGTGCACTGCAGCTGTAATCTTGTAGTAATGAAGGTGCAATGTCATCAATTAGTAACTAGTGTGTGGATTACTAAACCCCAGAGGGCTTTTAGCTGTGAATGCTGCATCCTTCACTACTATTTTAATCATATTGTTTAATTTACAGCTAGTATTGTGCCTGTTTGTGTTACAGCAGCGGCTTCATTTATGGAAATGACCTGAATACAAGATTTGTGGTGATTTTTCTTTTTTTCTATATCCTAGATTTAGTGCTATCTTGGTGTGGTGTTGAGCATGTGTCATATTCAGGTTTTTGTGGATGATTATGAACTGGGATTATAAAAATAAAAGAAATTACTTAAACATGAATCAGTGATCTTATGATAACATTGTAGCAGTAGACCAGAAGTTGTTAATCATAACTTTTCTGTAGAGTGTTTGGTGTAGTGTGTGTTTGAAGAATTCTGTAAGTGTAATTTAGTATCTCTAAAATAAAAACAAGCTGAAACTTCCTAGAGGCAACTGAATTAGGCCTGTTTGTGGCCTTCCTGCCTACACACACTGCTAAATAAAATAATACAGTTGTTTCACAGAGGGACAGTTATAAAGGTAGCTTTACTGTGACATTAAATCTGTCTTGAGAGCTTTCCCAGAAACATGAATACAGTAGTTATATGATTAAACAATAAGGAAACTTTCTGGCTTGTGCACTTCCTCAGGCTATTAACCTAACCACTAATTAACCAACAGGAAATTCCAGACCTGAAAGTTTCATTATTGCTATACTAAACTGTGAAAATATGTGTGTTAATGAGGATTTCATTATAGCCATCTGTAGCTTGTTTTTAAATTGTGTCAAAGCAGGAAAAACATAATATACCATCTGTTCTTTAGCCATAGTAAGTTGACACAAAAAATAGTAAAAAGAAAATCCCCCAGTTAGCAACCCCAATTGCTTCTTATTTCTTATATTTTATTTGTGGCAACCACTAGTGCCGTGGTGTTAGTACCACTGTAGTAATTGGTCATTTACCCCTTAAATGATGCATTTATCTTTTTTTTTAGTTTACAGTTTCTGTGCTGTAACTGAAGTATTTGGGGAGGAAGAGGTGCTGACTTCCTAAAATGGGAATTTCTGGGCTGTTTATGCCCCCTCAATTTCAGTGTTGTATTCTCTCAAATACGTCTGAATTGCCAAAATCCAGAAGCTGAGAGGATTGTCTTAGAATTTACAGTTCTTTTTGGGTTTAAGTAAATAAAACCTCCTGGATAACATCTATTAATATTCTTTCAGAATAGTGGGTGTGAATTGAAGCATTTTGCTGTCATAAGACACTGGGGTTTTTGCTGCTGCTTTTACCTTTACCCTTGTGTTGCTGTGTAGAACTTAATTCCTACAAAGTTTCTCAAGTTCTTTGATTTGTAATTCTCTTTAACCTTGAAAAGGAAGGAAGTTGTAAGGTATTACCGTGCACTTACCAACAAATATTATGGATTCTTAATTGTCAGATGATCATAGGTGTAATGCAGGTAGTGCCTCAGGTGAGAAAAAGGTAGTTGTCCCATGGGAAATGTTACAAAAATTGCTCTGAGGAAGAGAATTGGCACAGAAGAAAATTCTAAAACAACTTGGGATAGTGAGGCAGATCTTAGCAGCTGAGATGAAATATGATTCAGTAAGGTCATAAAATGTGCTACTGTTTGCATATTACCTTTTGTGCTGAGTAGGGAGATGAGTGGTCTGTGACATGAAAATGAGGATAAAGAGGTGTAACTGAGATAGAGCGATGGAAGGGTTGTGCAGCAGTTTAAGGGAAGTCACACTGTGGACAGGCAGCTTAAAATATGGGCTTGTTCTTTTGTCCCCAAAAGTTTTCTGAGTAAGTACTCTTTATATCCTGAATTCGCAGTGATTAGCGCAGCTTTTGGGAAGGGCTCTTAAGTGCTGCCTTAGCATTCAAGATAAACTGTAAATTTGGTGTCTGAACTTAACATCCGTTTCTCTGCAGACTGTGATGCAACAAGCACAGTTAGAATAAAATAAGGAACTCTGGTATAGCAGTGTGTCTACAAAGTAAATGTCTTTATACTGTAAAAATATAAAAAGAATCTTAAGCGCTGTGCTGACCAACTGGATGTGGAAAAGTCAGCTGACACAGACTTTCTAGTAGTTCAGAAGGATTCTACTAGTCTCTAACCTAAAGCTGTTCAGAAAAAAGAAACAAACATGCAATAAGACAGTAGACCTTGCATGGCTAAGTAATTTGCTCCAAAATAAGAACAGAGATATGGGAAATGGTGTGCTGTGAAGGTGAGGGGAGGCCACTGTGGAGTTCCACATGGATCTGAGCTGGAACTCTTAGTTCAACATGTTGTTAATCTAGAAAAGCAGCTGAATAATGAGGTGGCAGTTTGGTGACAGTAAAAAGTTATTTGTCGTAATGAGAGGAGACATGACTCTAAAGACTTGCAGAAGGTTTTTACAAAAATAAATGGATAATACAGTGAGATTAAATTCACTTTATATAAATGTAATACAAATCAGTTTGTCATGTGTATTAATGAAAGAGAAGAGAAGAAAAGAGAAAACATGATTATGCCATTGTATAAATCCATAATGACAATACAGCACACAGTTCTGGTCTCTGTGATCTCCAGAAGAAGGTAGTAGAACTGTAGCAGGTTCAGAGAGGATTGACAGGGATGGTTAAAGGTATGATATGGCTTTCATATAAGGATATAGTAACGTGGTCTCTCGGCTGTCATGTTCTTATGTTTACCATTTGTACATGTACTAATTTGTTGTCTTCTGACTGTTCCAGGTAAATGAAAAGAGAACATGCAATATAATTGTAATGATGCTGCATAAAATTCTTAAACCAGATGTTAAATAATGTGAAAAATAATTAGCTCCCCTCCCGCCCCTTAATGTCAAGTGATTATACAACATATAATCAACTTTCCTTGTTGATGTGTGACTTGCATAAGAAAAACAAGTTCTTGGTCTGCTTCCAAGCTATTTGGAAGCCTCTGTCTATGCTCTGTTCTCTAGTTCTTTTTGATAGAACAAAACTATTTGTCTTTCCCTGGAGACTTGACTGTGTTGATCCATCACAGATGAGATGTCATCTCAGTAGGTGGAAAGCAACTGGAGGAATAGAGTATTTAATGAAGAAGGTATTTAATATGGAAGAATGCCTATT
The DNA here is from genome assembly GCA_009867235.2 of Psittacus erithacus. Lineage (NCBI taxonomy): Eukaryota > Metazoa > Chordata > Aves > Psittaciformes > Psittacidae > Psittacus > Psittacus erithacus. The sequence continues at coordinate 68,530 of WYDI02014890.1, forward strand.
CTTACCCTAGCAATCCAGGTTTCCTGCTATTCTTGCTGCTTTCAGACTCAAATTTCCCATGGATATTACTTAAAAAAAATAATCATTACTATTTTGGGGTTAGATGGAATATCAGATAGTTTCAAAAAAGTCTTTTGTTTATAACAATAGAGACAATGGGTTCAAAGAGCTCCCAGCTTCACAGATAGGTTCCTATTGGGGATTTTTAAAAAACAGATAATAATTCTGACCAGCTTTTCCATATGAAGATAATTGATGCACATCTGTTGAGTTTTAACAGTCTGTTGGTCTTTTGAAGGTTTTTTTTGTTCAGTTGTTTTGTTTTCTTCTCCCAGTGCAGAAATATTTAATGCTTTGGGTAATCAGGGACAAGTGAATCTGAGGGTATTAAAGATCTGATAATTACAATTGAAAAGCTCTTGCTTTACTCCCCTCAGTAGTATCTGCAAGTCTTCGTAGCTTTTTGGTCTTGGAAACAATTCTGTGGATTAAAGAGCATGAAACATCTGTATTAAAAACATGACCCTTACAGGGACCTCTTCAGAAAGTGTTCTGTATTTCACATGTAGTGTCATTGTATTTAGCAGAATACTACTTTTAAAACATACATGCAAGAAAGAAAATAAATTCCAAGTTTAGGATCCACTCACATGCATTCCCTTTTGCTGCTAATATAGTTTCTTTCCTTTTTAGGGAATGTTTGCTAATACAGCAATACCAAGATGAGCAATTTAAGAACATGCTTTATGGAAAAATGAGAAGCGTTTTAAAATTCTAATCTGAAAGAAATTCTAGCAAAACATTCTAATACCATTCCCTTTGATTTTTATTTTATTTCCCTAAATACCTTTAATACCCTGCCTAAGCTCACCTCCTGCACCATCTTTTTAAATTCTCAACATTTTACATTTCACAAGTGTTCTAGGAACTTAGAAAAAAATTAAAATATTGGTAGCCTGTGCTGAGTGATATCAGTGAGGGAAGAAGTAAAGTACCCATCTCTGATAGGCAGGGGAAACAGCCAGGTTTGTACTGGCAGAAATGGAATAACTTTCCTTTCTTCCCTTTCAGGTTATCTGCCATCTTGGGCACTTGCTTATTGTGGTCAATAGTATTAAATTGCATTGGTGACTCCCTGAATGAAAGCCGCATGATTTTTCAAGTGATAAGTTTACTGCTTAATATGTGAAAGTCATAAGAAGGGAATTGCTAAGTAGATAAACAGTATGTAAAGTTTAGTACCACAAGATACCAGTAGACTAAAAAAAAAAACCACAAACAAAAAAAACCAAACCAACCAACCAACAGCAAAAAAAACCAGACACCCCACCCCCACCCCAAAATCTCCAAACAAATTATTGTGAATATTTATTGAATATTTCTAGGTACAGCCTGTAGACCTGGAGGATAATTAATGCCTCCAAGTGGAATTCCCAAATGTTTTGTTCTGTGTAGGCCGTACTAGCTATAGGGAATGTGTTGGTTGGTATTTTAGGCAACAGTGATACCCTGTCTGCACTGAAACTTTTACTACTGGTGATCCAGCTGCATCTGCACTATCTCTGTCCATAGCTTTTTAAGCAATTGAAGTTGCTTCAGAGATTTCTATTCTTTGTATTGCTCACTCTTGAAGTTTGGTTATAGAGTGCAGTTGACTTGGAACACAGCATATTGATCTGATTGTTTCATTCAACCTTGCACAAAACTGACATTTCTGCTTTATAGGACATAATGGGGAGTGAATGCTGGTGGCAAGACTTCTCAGGTAAGAGAGGCTAGATAAGGAACCCTCAGTAATGTTGTTCACTCAACGCACTCACATGCTGTCACAGAGGTGTTATCCTTTCACTGAAGTGTTACACAAGCCACTTCAAAACATTGTGGCCTGATACAGATCTAGAACAACACTTACCAATGACAGGAACCTGCAAGATGTTGCTGTTGATGATAGTGTTTGCCCAAGAGCAAGCATTATCATTAAGCACTTTGTTGACTCCATTGCTTCCCATTCCCTGGGCAGACTTAGTTGTAAGCTGTCCTCACATGTTTGTGTGTGTTAGGTTTGATATTTGGGAAGAGGTAAGCGAATCGAATTTTAAGCAGCTTCTGATTCTGACTGACAGAGATCAAGCTTCTGTAAAGTATCCTACTCCAAACACTGATAAATTGTTTTTTGTTTTCCTGATAGCATAAATATTGTACTTTACGAAATTGATTTGTCAAGATCTTAAGTTTCAATAATTTTGTAGGTACTGCAGATTATCATATTAACTGGATATGAATAGGTATTTACCTCTGCTGCCTAACTATTCCGCTGCCCACTAAAATTTGCTCACTTGATCTGTTTGTCTTACAGACAGAGAAGTAGGGAAAGCTAAAAAGCATGGAGAGAAGGAAGAGTCCTAATTCCAAAACTTCCCATTAAACTTGTCTTGCAAGAATTAAAGGGGCGTGAAAAATAGGATTGGATTCTTTTTATGATTTAAAGCCATGGAAGGCATAAGAAAGCTAGTTAATACTCTGTTTTGAATTGGCTGAAGTACATATGTCAGGATTAATGGCTATACAAATCTCTAGATGTACTCTGTAGGCTGTTTGGTCAGGTGGTAGGATTATAAATAGGTAGGCTTACTGATGTCACCAGTAGCAGAAGGGAACAACAACGAGCTTGCTATGCGCACACACACTTCATTCCTTCTACATACATATACTGTTGAAAGAGATTCACTTGATTTTAATGGAGAAGAAAAGCCTGTATTATCTTGGAGGTAAGCAGAAAAGCAGTGTAATCACTTTCAGTAATTCTTACCTCTCCTTGTTTAGATAATTAGCAGAATGGCTTCAAAGTAATACTTGTATTATCTTGCTGGGTAAAGGTAAATACTGACAGTAATTTGTTTGCTATACACAGATAAAAATTTGACCCACAGCACTGTTCTGCTACGTGTAAATGGGAATTCTGGAAGTGTTTGCTGGTGTAAAGTGACACATATTTTGCAAGACTATTTTCAAGGATGCAAATGTTGATATTTGCACAACATTTGCTTGCTTGTTTGGTTGAACTTGCCCTAACACCTGCTGTGAGGAAAAATATTTACCAATAATTACATATCTGCAGTAGCATTCAAGTCATTGCTCTTTGAGGGAAGGCAGAATTCAGGTGTAGGGCAGTACATAAATTGCCAGAGCTCAAATGTAGGCTTGAAGAAAGAAAGAAGAATTAATGTCTGTTGTCCTGTTTTCAGAGAAATTATGTAATTCTTCTAGTCCAAGGTACAAATGCTTTCTTTATCATGTTTCTGGCTCAAAGTTGAGGCTGTATAAAGGCCTGTGAATTTATCCAGGTGGATGCACTGCTGAAATTTCAGTGGTGCATTTCTGTGTTTAGAAACTGTTCCACATTTTAAGTTGATGACTGGGGCCTAGGAGCTCAGATGAGGTTACTGGGTGTATTTTAAATGAGGAATGTTGTTGTTTCATGCAGACTGCAAGGCTTTTCTAACTTCGATTGTCTTTCATCTGATTTTGGTCTAAAATTTTGTTTGTAAAAAAACCCCACGTGTTGTTTTTAATAATTTTTAAAAGTCAGTGCCTTTAGCATTTATTGTAATAGTCCTTGATGTGTATTCTTGGATATTATATAACACTTTCTTTTGTCATGGAAAGCATTAAGGCAATTTTGTCGTACCTAAATAAACTAAATACTTAAATAACTACAAAGTGCCAAGATGCACCTTGCGTACAGCAATAAAGAATTTAAGAAATCTTGTCAAGTTGATCTTACTGTAAAAGTTGATATGCTTCTGGCACTGAATCATACGTTAACATGTTAAAACTCAGCAGTGAAAAATACTGTGTGTAAACGTGATAGTGAAAGTTGAAAAGGATGAGGGGGTGAATACAGGAGTGAAGTGTAGTAATGACAGCAAATTATTCATCAGCATAGTTGCATAGGAAAGTTTCTCTACATTCCCCAGAGCAGACTGCTGGTTATGATTATAATTGTTTTAAAGATTAGTAAGAAGTATTCTTCTCTATTTCCTACTTTATAGTTAATGCTGACATCCTGTGCCATTTTTCAGAAAGAGCAGAGGCTTTCTAATGGGAGTAATGGGTCACCCAAAATAGCTTTGGTACTACCACCATCACTCGGCCAGCCAGCTTTCTTTGAAGAAAAATTCTTTCCTTCCTTGCCTTTTGAAAAAGTCCAGTAAGACATGGATTTAGGGGATTTTGAGTGTGCAGAAGAAAGTGGAGAAGCTTTTTTGTGTAGATGAGTTTGTGGAGGAAATAATAGCATTCATTTGGGGCCCGAAATTGCCAACCAATGAGGGAGTTCAAGTTAAAGTAGGACAAAGGGGAGGGAGCTTCCACTGTCAGTAGCAGCAGAGGTGGCTATGAAACTGCTGGTTGGGTTTATGCTACGAAGAAAGCTGGGGCAGGACTTCTGGCTGTGTTTTGTACCACCCATCTCCCCTCACAGTGAGTAAGCAGTCAGGCTTGGGCTCTAGCAGCAGCACTGACATCTTAGGAGGTAGTAAATGCAACCCTGTTCCTGAAGGTAAGGAGCTTTGTTTTCTGAGGAGGATACGGGGAGGAGAGTGAGCACTGAGGAAGATGTGGAAGATGAGCAGAAGAACCCAGTGGCAGGTAGGTACTCAAAGCATGTCTACCTAGTTTTGCAAGGAGTGTTAGCCCAGGATGCTTGGTGCTTCTGTTTGGGAAACTAAAGCTGCATTGTTCGTGCTTTGGGAGAGCCCTCTTTATTACATCCTACCTTTCAGGGTATTAACTGTCAAGATGCTTCTCTTGCAATCTAGTAAAGAAAAACACTTGTTCTAGTACACTTTTTTCTCTTTCATTTACTTTACTATAATAATCTAGGGTGCCTTGTTTGCTGATGTGGTGGTCTGTGTAGGAACTCTCCATTCTTCACATGTAAGCATCTGTAGGTTTTATATATATATATATATATATATACACACTTTAAGCTTCTTGCTCAGGATAGGAAACTTTCCCTGCTTCCCATTCCCTTCCAGTGCTTAATGACACACATGTTCTGCAATTTACTAAACCCTCCTATTTCTTGGTTGTGCAAATGAACAAAACATTTTGAAGTGTTTACCAAACTCCAGGTAGCAGAAGCACGTAACTGCTAAGAGAAGGCTCCTTGTGGCTGAAGAGCTTTCTGCAAGGGAGAAAGCTTGTTCTATTCCAAATATCTGCATGAAAAAAACCCCCAAAACCATAATTAGCTGCAGTGAATTCCAAAGTTGCATTGCTGTGCTTGGCTTAATTATTCTTCCTGTATCTGAATCTCAGTTGGGAAATGGGACAGTCGCAGCTGAGCCCAGCCTTCTATACCAGCAAATAAGAAGAGGGAGTAAAGTTTGTCTTTCCTATTGCTACTGCAGAGCTTCCTAGCTGCTGTCCTGCATTATTTTCTCTATTACCCACCCATACCTGCACCCATGTACCTATATTTGAGGCATGTGTGTATGTGAGGAAAAAGGGAAGGGTCCATATTAGCCTCTTTCCTGGCTGCTGTGGTTATGGAGTGGCTCTGCTTTTCTTTTCCTTACCCTTCCCAACCTCTAAATCCATCATGTGCCTGCCTCCAGTGTTATTTCTAAAACGTGGTTTTGAACAGGAGAGAAAAGCAGCAGCAGAAAAGCTCAGATAAATTGACAATTCTTACCTCTATTGATGTTCAGAATAGCAGCTGAAAATGGCATGAGCAGATCTAGGTATTTCATCTCAGGCTTTGAAAAGACAGTGGTGTTATACCTGCTTTCATGACAAGGAGATAATGACCAGAAGGGCAGATTCAGGTTTTGCTCTATTTGGGAGCCCTTAATTGAACTTTTCTTGCTGCTCATGGGAGAAAAACATCTGTATGAGGATCCTTTTATAGCAGTCCTTGAAAAAGATTTGAGAGTTCGTTCCTAGTGGAGGTAACATACGTTTGCTTGAGTTTTAAGCGTTTGTTAGATTTACGAGTGTATCAAAGGTTAAGCTCCCCCTTTCAGTTCATGCTGCCCTTTGTTTTTTTTTCCTGTTTATTCAGCCAGTTATATATTACTCAATTACTGTTACAGATTTACTGCTTTCTCTTCCCTGCTATCCTTTCTTTCTGTCAGGCCATTTTCATAACTGTAAATATAACAGAGGCTAAATTAGTTGTATGAAGTTTTGATAGTTTTGAATGCCTTTCATGTTTTTTTGTACTTTATTTTGGTAGTAAATCTGGATTGGTTTGGTTTTTTTACTTTTTATACCTTATGAAAAGGTTGCAAATAGATAGAAGTATCTGCTTACTCAGATGTATGTTGCGCATGGATGTGCCAAGTTTGTATTTGTATTTTGTGCTAGCCCTGTTTACTTCAGAAATCTAGGTTCTTAACCTCATTAGAAGCAGTGTTGTTGGAACACATTTTCCATTACGCTTCTTATTTTTTTGTTTACTCATTTGTTTTTTAGAAGAAAAAGAAATACTTCTTTTGGCACAATAGAATGTGCTGTAAAGGAACTTCTGTATTAGAACACATTTCTGTAATTTCTCATTAATGGTAATAAACTAATTCATAGTATAAGGTGTTGTTTAGCCTCTGTTGCCTGCTCAAATTCTGAGCTTTTGGCTGTCTTCCTAACAGCAAAGCAATTTTTATGCCTAGAGAAGAGCTAACTATGTTTTGTTTAATGGCATAAGACAACAGTAAGTCAGACTGTCCATGCTCAGGAGTTGGATAGTCTTTCCCGTGTTTTTTCCTGTGTTTTAAGTGAGCTTGAAAAGGTCATTATACCAGTAGTTATGGTTTGGCTTTAAAGGGTAATGAATGAATCATTTTTCTAGAAAAGTTTTAAATTTGCACTTGATTTAATCCTGTTCAGTGTTTGTACTGGACTTGTGCTAAGAGATGCACAATTAAAAACATGCCCCTACCGCACAGATTTGTGTTTACATTGCCTCTGAATAGCCCTTTTTTCCTTGTAATAAGAGAAAACATTGCATGAATTGTGGCTTGGGTACAGTCTCTTCTGTTTTCAAGACTGCCACTGCCATGGGGACATACAATCAGACTGGCAAGTGTCTGTTCCAAGTGGTCTGGAGGGAACTGAAGGATTCATTTGCTGCTTTCTTGCTTTTAGTGTGAACCAAACGTCCAAAGATTCCATTAAGCTTTCACCTTACTGTCATGGTTACTGTGCCACTTCTGTGATTTATTTCTCTCTAGGATAAGGCTTTTTTTTAAAAAAAATCTTTTCTTCAGAGCTATGGGCTATTTGGGGGAAGTAGGGGTGGGTGGAGGATAGGGAGGATTGGCCACATCCTATTGACTAGGAAAACTTTAGCAAGAGCTTTGAAACCATTCAAGGAATGTGTTTTCTTGATCTAATTTATGAAAAGAGAGTGGAAATGAAGGTGTTCTACATTTCTTGCTTTTGTTGTGGCAGTCATCTGCATGTAGGCATAAGTAAGAGAACATCTGCAGATGATTTGGTATTTGTTGGAACCTCACTAAGTAAACCCATAGTGATAATTTTCAAAAATGAGCTCAAGGAATCTTATCACCTGTAACATTGCTACTGGCATGTCAGCTGGCTTAACAGTTGTGCAACATTTTTTTATGTTGGGAGGGCTGTTTACTTAGTGCCTCATTTCTATTGCCGTCTTGTCTAATATTTTTAAAATACCAGTTTGCAATTTTAGTCTCCTTCCAGCTGTGGGAATCTATAGATAAATGCACTGTGAAATACCCCGTTATCATAAAAGACTTCCAAATTGTTCATTTGTTCCTCTACCTGGAAATTGAACTTAAAATGTGTTTCTGAACTTTGTGGGTTTTTGGGTACCTACTGAGCCACCTGCTAGACACAATATCCGTACTATACAAGCTCAGAATCTTCCCCAGATGACTGAGCATGTGAGTTCAGAACCTGAAAGCTCATCTTTCTTCATGGAGAAGGTACAGCAAATGTTTTTCCTTTATTTTGTCCTACACGCATCATAAGCCTGGCTTGAAGGGATAACCTAAGAATGGACAATGCTTGACTCTCATTGATCCAGACCTTGATCTTAACATCCAGATGGTGCTTTTATAGTAGAAATAAAGAGATAGACTGTGTCAAACAGGGATATTGATCTAAAGATGAAAGCCTAGTATCAAGGCTGATAGGCATGTTATATAGATACTGTGAGGCTGTACAACAAATACTTGGGTTGCTTAATGTTAAGGAAAAAATGTTAGAATATTGCAGTATGTTAAAACTAAGTTTAAAGTAATCTCTTTTGCAGTGCTTCTGGCAACCCAAATTTTGTGTAGAAACCTTTGTGTCTGGCCATAACTTAGTCAAAGTGAATAGAATGTGACGTTTCAGCTAGCCAAGCTCCAGTTAAAAGATATTATTTTCAGTTCCACTCACAAGAGAGATACTTTTAATGAGCAACAGAAAACTGTTCTTTGAGCATGATTTTTAACCATTGCTTTGTCAGATATTAAATTATGTCAAAAAATAAAAATCTAGTAATTCGCAGGTGCTGTAGGGAAAAATTCCATTGCTGATACTTTGGAAACAAAATTGTAAGTCTTCTAATATGCAGAACAAATCTTAATGTTTAGAAACAGCTTTTGTTATATGTCAGAAGTTGTCTGGTCTTAAGGATTGTGATTAAGAAAACTATTATTTTAAGATCTTTATTAAAAGCTGACTATGGACAATATCTCGTAGCATTAGATGGGAAAGCAGTATACTGCTGAGGAGTTTCTTCTGTGATCCGAACACACTCATGAAAATAAAGTAGTCATTGTCCAGAGGAAGGCACAATATTATCAGTTTTGTGGCTTTTGGGGTTGGTTTTTTTTGAGGTTCTTGACAAGCAGTACTGGAATTGAAAGCAAAATTTGAGTGTGCCATTTAAGGCTACCTTCACTGTTTAATTTCCATTCATAAGAAAAATTCAGAGACTGGTTTATGTAAGGGAGGAACCAAGAAGTTGACGTTGTATAAATACAGCCAGAGATCTAAAGCAGAAGTAAAGATTGTGTATCACATATTATAAAAAGGTGAGTCAAAGCTGGGAGTAGTTGTGATGCTTTTGGTGTCTGCCATTCTGTGATTCTTGTGTGAGGTGAGGTGTCTGGACTCTTCTGTTCCATTGTCTTTACAGCAGATACACAGTGACCAGGAAAAAGCGGTTTCTGTTTTCTCCTTCACATTTTCAGCATTTTGGTTTCCTTCGCTTCTCTAGTCTGTCGTTTATTTCAAGTTTTGGTTTTGATTTCCTTGCAAGTTGTTGTGGCTAGTTTATCTGAGCCTTTTTCTCTGTTCAGATGTTCATTTGTCTTGTTCTGATCCAAACACAACATAGGCTCTACCTATAGACAGTATAGGTAACTTTATCTGAAGAAAGGATGCACATTCTCAAATGACAGCCACTTAACATATTCCATTGCATGGACTTCTGCTGTAAACCCTGGACTCCCTTAAGGATAGTTTTCAGAAATTGCCTTGCTTTTGTGTCTTCATGCCTACGTCAAGGTGAGAATCTAAGCCCTGATTGGAGTATCTAAGCAGTGAACTGTGATTTGCCAATGAGTGTGCCACAGCGTAAAATGTGTTGTATAGGAGCAATTGTATTTTCTCTAGCAGGAGTATTTTGAGAGTCCTTAGTCTTACTTGATGTTATGAATACATACTTTTGCTGATACTACTTTGTATTAAATACAGTTGCTGAATCGCAAGAAAAAACACAGCTGTGCAGAGAGTGTTTTGCTACAACTAATTTTTGACCTTTTGATCTGAAACTTTTAAGTGATTGAAAAAAATCTAGAATTTGTATTAAGCAACTTGTTAGAAATGTGTGTGTATGGAGGAAGTCAGGTGCAGCAAACAGCAGTAAAAGGTGGTTAAGATGTAGTGAAGATAGTCACAGGTGATGTTCTCACTTCAATTTTCTGAGTATAACAATCATTAAGGGGGAGAATCTTTAGAAGCTTATGAAGAAAATAGCCTTTT
>WYDI02014891.1:0-12636 GCA_009867235.2 Psittacus erithacus
AAGGACAGGTTGTGGGGGGAAAACAAGCAGGCTACATGCTTTGTCTAATTTACGACTAAGCTTAAACCACAACATGTTACATGTGTAACAGCATGCAATGTGCTTCCAAGCAGAGAGTTATTTAACCCAATTTTAAAAATCTCTAGGTAGAAGTTTTCTTTTGAGAATTCATTCCAATGTTTGACTCATATCTTCATCACACTGCATCTTTCAGAAACTACCACCTCCAAAAAATTAGTAGGCCTAAATAGGAATGCTTTTTTCTATCGGAAGTTGATTTTGATAGCTAATTATAAAAAATTAATTTTTTCAGTGTCTTTCTGTAATAAGGAATTATAAAAACATCAAAGAGCAGAACAAACCAAAATAAATAAAAATAACTCATTAAAGGAGTCAGGCTGGCAACATCTCCTCTGCAATATTATGACACCTCATTCAGATGAGAATAATAATGAGTTAAATGTTTCTTGTGTAGTCCAGGGTAATAGAGAAGAGGTGGACCATCACAAATAATGTTTCTTTTTAGCCAATATATTTTTGCAACCATTTTCTCATCTCTGGGGTGGTGTATATTTTCAGTGACTAATTGCAATCTTAAAATCTTAAATGTACGGTAACCCTGAAGATTAATATCAATTTAAACATACTTCTTTGCTCTTCTTCTGCAAGTTTGGCCACTTCTCAAAACCACTTCCCTTTGCCCTGAGCAGGCATTTACACAGACAGAACACAGCCACTTTGTTCCCCCAGTTACCTAGCATAGCTTTATAATATAATGTGACACAATCTAGTAAAGCATGATGTTGCTTGTCAAAAAGAGTATTAGATAAGATTGCTAAGATCAGGTGTTTGGCACACATTTGGAAGGATAATATGCACTTAGGATTAGTATGACTATTTAACAGATGGTAAATTTGTTAACTTCAGTGTTTCTTCAGAGACCTATAAATAAATTATCACCTAGTTCCTGCATAATTCCTTCCATTCTTTGTATTTATCTCACTTTTTGAACAGCGAGTTCCTTCAGACTGCATTGCTTTCTCAGCTGTGAGTTCTAAGAAAAAGGAACTTTTTTCCATCACTGTGCATGTTGGCAGATTACTATTGCTATAGCACAATTAATCAGTTGGATGTGATAATGAGGTCATGTAGGCTAAGCAAAATATTCAGATGAACAAGTGATTCTTCACAGCGAAGAGTGGGAATGTATGGACTCAGCTGTGTGTGGCAAGAAATAATCATTTTCAGCTGGGAATATTTGCAGATCTAAGCAAGAAAGGTGTGTGCTCAGAACAAGCAAAACATATGGCATTTTGTGGAAACTGAACCAGAACTACAGGGCTTTCTGTGATGTAAGTGGGAATACTTGAGGTGAAGGAGGTTTATAGCTCATTATCAGGTACAAAGAGGAACAGGGAGAAAGAATGGGCCAGCGCTTTTTATTGCTGGTGTAAGTCAATAGTACCTCTACTTGAGTAAAGGAAGTTGCTCTGATTTACAACAGGGAAGAATATGTCCTGCAAGTCTTCCATGTAGATATTTGATTACAGTAAAAACAGAAGTTGAGAAGTATAGTGGTTTCGGCTGAGGGTGACTGTCAGTGTAGCTTTACTGAGTACAGAGGTGCCATTGATATGTGAAGTGATAGAAGTAGAAATTAATTATAACTGATACACACAACTATTTCCTGCTAAAGTGCTGGTGTTAATAAGCTAATTAATAGGTTCAGTCACACAGAATTTCTTAGTGTTTTAAGGCTCAGCACTGACATTATTGCTGATTGTATCATGAATATACCTCTTCTAATTTCCTATCACCGCTATTACCCACACATCTGGGTTGGTATTTTAATATAAAGCAGCTTTACGAGTATTAGAGTGGTACATTTAACTTGCACAATGCTATGTGAAGACAAGATCAGTTTTCCTGGGTTGTTTAACTACTTAAATATGTCTAATAGGAACAAAAACCTAATCACAAGTAGTAACTTATTCACTTCAACCACTGAATCATATGCTTGAAATTCCTTTAACTGCTCAGGGATAGGTGTAGCACTTCCAAACCAGTCTGTTTTAAGAATGAGCATCAGATGGCTCTGTGTTATCAAATAGCAAACAAGGAAACTGGGGTGTTTTAATATATGGAATTGTTAGTTACAGACAATTAGAGAGTCCAATTTATCATCTTGCATAATTATGAACAGTTTATATGAATTAAAGTAATTTCATGCTTTCTTGAACTTCTGATTTTTAAATGTTTTATCATTACATAATCCCAAATATTATAGTTGTAATTACTTGTTATTGAAATGTGCAATGAATGTTAAGGCATTAGTAGTAAGAGCACTTTACAAATTAGTTATGCTCCTGAGGACAAATCAATGTAATTTTTCACGTTTCCTTGTGGCTGTGTCACATTGTGATATATCACATCTGTTCTGGTGTTTTATTTTTCTTATTGGCTATGATATATCACACTATGATCAGTGCTACTGGGTGTGATGTATCACAATAGAAATTCTCACACAGGAAACGGGATAAAAATTACACCCTCAGCAGTTCTTAAAAGTAGCTCATTGTTATGATTTGCTATAAGCATTTCTAACAGTTGTGTTATGAGCTGAAAATCAGCTACCTTCACTTTCCTATGATTGTGGTGAATTAGGGGCCCATTGGTAAGCGTGGGTCTGAATCTGATGCCTGATGCAGAAGAATCAAGTTTGTTATAGCTGCAAATAGAAAAACTGGAACTTACTGGATGATTTAAATTACCCCAAATTCTGGGAGGTCCCATTCTTGGCCAGATCTTGGATTTCTTTTTCCTTTTCACATGAAGTCCCAGACTTTTGTTAGGCTAAAACACTTTCAGAAACAGACTAGCCTGTTATCAAAGGGTTGTGATCATCTGTTTGGACCACTCCAGACACGTGCATCTAGCTGTGTCTCTTGCTTTTCCTCATTATTACCGTATGGAATCACGTTGTGTGAGATGAGTACCAACCTCTTGCAACTTGGTTACCAATATGTGAAATGGAAATATCTTTTTTCTTCAAATATCTCCCAAAGGAATGGCTAATCTCATTTCCTACAACCCTGAAATAAGTTTACTATCCGGTGAGCTTTCAAAACTGTAGCAAACTTGCTAAACAAATCCTCTGACAGTTCCTTTGTCTTGATAATAGTGTCAATACATTAATCTTTTCCTGTTACCATGTAATCTCAATTTTTTTAATGTTCTAATTGATTTACTATAAATTCAATTCTGAGATTAAGAGCAGTGTTATCTCTAATTAAGGTGTCTGAAAGCTGCTTAGCATTTTCCATTTCCTGATTTTTAAATACTTGCATTTTCCACTAAACACCTACTGAGTTCTTCTGCTCCTTCCCCGTATGAAGCACATGTAAGTGTCTGCTTTGTTGGTGTTGTAACATCACAGGGTCTGTAGGAGTTGAAGCTGCTTCAGCCAGGACAGGCCTTGGCAACACCTGAATGTCTCTTTTCACCAGGACAGGTTAAAAATCAACTGTAATTCAGACTTTTGTTCTAGTTCTCTGCCTGAGGTGAATACTGCATCCCATCCTGATTAAAAAACAATGTTTCACTCTTTCCCCCTTAAAGAAGGCCATCAGGAGAGCCCTGATGCTGCTCTCTGCCCTGATGGAGCAGTCTGCCAAGCTGAGAGGGAAAAGCATAATTGCTGGGTCTTGTCCTTTGTCCGAAGCTGCATAATCAACCAAGGGGCTTGATCAGTGCTCCTTTATTTAGTTAAATTGCCTTGGAGCTTCTAAGGGAAGAGGATTTGTAATTTACACATCAGGATGTACACAGGCCCCAGGTCTTCAATTCAGCTTAAATGATATGAATAGCCAATCCAGGCACTAATTTTCAAGGTGGGAAACAATAATTTCTGCCACAGCCTGATTCTTTTTCAATTAAAGAGTGAAAATGCCCTTTACAAAGTAATATCAAGCTTCTCCAGAGGAAAAAATGGAAGGTCACAATTAAATTAAACATGGGGGAGGGTGAGAATCTTTAGCTGACTTTATTTTTGCTCATGCGCTAAGAAATCCAGCGCAAAGAAACATATGCTGTGAAGATCTACTGCTTGTCTACAGCTGGGTTGGTTTTCTTCTTCTGTTTTACAGCTAGCAGCATCAAATATTAAAGCACTCTTCTGAACCAAACATAGGACTTGCACCAAGCAGTAAGTGTTGGTACAGCTTTAGGGCTCTTATGCTAAACCCCATCTGCAGGCCGGAGGCATGTCTGAGGATCTGACCTTCTCAAAGGGAGGGGGATGCAAGAAATATATTTTTAATATTTTATATACTCTGAACAGTTTTCTCACTTGTCACAGCAGAGTTCATTTGTCACCTGTCATCAGAGTCACTTTGCCGTCTGCATGCTTTTTCTCCAGATTGGAGTGCTCTTAAAAACAGATTTCTCCCCCAAGTGTAAATCTCATGGGCCAGATTCATCCCTGTCAGAACCACACTGATTTGACTGACTTACACCGGAGATGGCCTTGGCCTCCTGTGTCAAAATACCTCTTGGCAGAGACGTTAGCTCTTATCCAAAGCTGGCTTCTTTCATTTATATTTTCCTCTGCTCCTGCAATGACCTGGTTTCGTGGGATGTGTGGAGATAGTCCATGAATTTGACCTTTCCATTCAACCTTTGCCACATTGTTGGCAGTAAGCAACTATATTCCTAGTCCTGCGAAAAGCTGCTTGTCCTCTGTGTCCAGGATCCTGCTGGGTTCCTCCTGTTAAACACCGTGCAGTCCCACTTTAGGTTATTAATTTCTTTTTATAATGTTTCCACCAATAGGATAATCTATGATCAAAGACGTACAATTAAAAAAATGCAAGGAAGAGCAGTCTTTCATGCACTGCTGAGAGTGTAACGAGTATATCCATGCATATTTCAGCCCTTCCAAAATTCCTGCTCTTTCAAGATCTTGGTCCGGTACTTCTGCAGAATTACCTTGTGTTATCCCGAGACACCACTGCTTTATCTTGCTCATTCCAGCTGCAAAGCCAGCAAAGACTTCCAATGGGAGTTTAAAGATTTATCTGAGTGATGTCAAGGATTTTTGAATGTGTATTTTGTAAATTGGATTTCATGTGTTAGTATATGTTTAGGTTTTTTCTTTCAGTAGCATTTAGAAATGAATGTTTACAGCTTAGTGCGTTCTCTGTACCAGATGTGGTTTGCCTATTGAGAAAAGCTATGCCTGTGGCCTCATTCCTTTACACTGTGGAAAGTATCAATGACACTGTTCCTCCTTCAACATAAACCACAGAAAATAGAAGTTTAACTTGTACCTTAAACCTTTGTATTAGACAGGATCAACCTTCACTGCAAAAATAACTAATAAATTTCATTATTTCTATTTAAAAAAGGCAAAATAACTAATAAATTTCATTATTTCTACTTTAAAAAGGCAGTCATTTATTCCAAATAATGTAATTCAGTATTTTTTCTAACTTGCAAGCCACTACCTGTAACTTTTTTGTCACACCAAAGAATGAAGAAGCTCATGTAGATGTTATGGATATTCAATAATTTATTGGAATCTGTCATATTATCTGCAATGAAAGTAGAGCAGATAAGGAAAATCACCCAGACTGCAAATATAGACTGGTTTTATCCTTCAAAAAATACTAAATTTTATCAGAATCCAGT
This sequence comes from Psittacus erithacus, assembly GCA_009867235.2. Lineage (NCBI taxonomy): Eukaryota > Metazoa > Chordata > Aves > Psittaciformes > Psittacidae > Psittacus > Psittacus erithacus. Next base: position 5,689 of record WYDI02014891.1, read on the forward strand.
GGCTTTCGGACCTGTAGATGCTTGCTACAGACCATATCTCAATCACACATATCGTTTTTCAAGTACAACTTGCAATGGGTTGATTTAGGATAAACACTTGCAGGAACTGCAGAATAGCAATATATAACTAAAAGATAATCTTCAAATACTTTCATACTCCCTATTACTACTTTATCTGACCAGATCACTACGTCTAATGCTCCCTACAACCTCTGTAATGTATGTTTGTATTTCACAGATAAAGAATTTGTGTATAAGAAGAGCCTCCTTTTATAATAACACTTTAAGCAACTAGCCTGATGGAATAAAGCAGCTTTAACAAAGTATTCTGATACAACATAGCCTTGAACATGGTGGTTTAGTAGTCTGAGGGATGTTTAAAATCATTTGAGAGAGAAAAATGCAGTTTGGATTTCTGATGCTACAACATTAAAAAGGGGAATGTTACTACTTAATCACCTCCAGTTTGTGTGTTTAACAAGAGGTCATGACTGCATTTAGTGTTGATATATATTAGTTGAGCTCTGAGAACATGGTGGGCTCAAAACTTTAGGGGATTATGGAGAAAGAGGAAACCCCTTCATTATTTAGATATATCCATTACTTCTGGTTTTAAGATTCCAGGTGGTTCTTTTCATCTTCAGGAATGCCTGAGTATTTGCATAATCCTGTTCTTGTAGTATCTGAGTTTTGAAATAGCAGTGCTATTATCAACCTGTCTTGTCTTGTCCTGTCACTGTTGAACAGGGGTTGATGGTTCCTGCTTTTCCTTAAGTCTGTAATAGCCTGCATACGCATAGACTCTGCAAAGAAATAAATACTGGAAAGCTTAACAGAGATACAGAAAGATGAGCTGAATGTAGGGAGGTCTTGCAGCACTTTGGTTCTTTGAGTGATTAAGTTGCATTGATTATATCTGGTTCTTTGCAAATGTTGTGCTCAAAGTAGCCTTGAAGGAGACAGTGCCCCGATTCAGAATGGCTAGAGCAGTTTACAGACCCCTTACAGCAATGTGTATTGGTTATCAACAGGTTTTTCCTAATTTAGTGGGGAAACATTAAGGGGAGGGGAAGAAAATATGACTGAGGCTCCTCCATGGAGAGCGTCCATTAAACAAAGATCTTGATGCAAACTCCTACCACAGGGAACTGCTTCCAGGAGTGCCGGAGTAACTCATCCTATTCAACCTATACACAGGGAGAGGTTGGTGCTGCTGCTGTAGTTATATTGGATTCTTTAACTGTAGTTAAAACACCAAAGGGGAATTTTGAGCTGTAAGCCCATTTAGTGACATAAGAAGTGATGACACTAGTATTTCCCTCCTTCAAGCAAGATTGATCTGCAGGGAGTGTTACTGCTGCAGGTGGCATTTTTTTCTCACCTACTCAGGGGAAGATGCAGGTAGTGAGGCATCATCAGGAAGACTGCAGAGCCTGGAAAGTACACTGGTTTTACGTGATTCTCCACATATCTATAAGTTGAGATGTGATTTTGCATTATATATAAGGAAGTCCTTTCAAAACAGAGAGGTTGATTTAATGCATTGCTTAGCATTTGTAGGTTATAGAATGATGTGACTAGAGGCAAGCCTATGACTTTACCTGAAGTGTCCCTATACAGGATAAAGGAAACTTAGTAAATGAAGTGAAACTTTGTGGGATATAACTGTGACCTGCTTCTGCCACTGGAAATCTGAGCTCTTCCTCCTGTTCTCTCTTCAGTTATCATTTGGCCATCTCTGAGTGCTACTGAGCTGTAAGTTGAGAATCCTATACCTCTTTTTGAAAAAGAAAAGTTGCAGTGTTCACTCTTGCAATATAAGCTGCTAGACAGCCTGATCAGTATGCCAGCCCTCGCATGCAGTGAAGAATTAACAATCAGTTTAAAGACCCAAAGAGCTTTACTCAAGGTGGTAGTTACAACATCTACCACACCTTTTAATCAAACACAATTGCTACAGAGGGATTTCTGGACATACAGACAGTACCACAATACAACCAATCCAAAAGCGTATGTGCCACTTAGACTAAAATTCATGCATGCTCAGACTTCGCAAATTCAGACTATCCGATCTAAGTGTATTGATTTTTCCATTTTCTGTTTCAAAGCATATACTATGAGTAAAAAGGGTTATGACATTTTGAGGCATGCTATATTGCTTTGTGATGTTTCTGTAATTTGTGTGCAGTCAAAGGTAAATAACATGATGAAGTAATCAGAAGAATAGTGGGCTTTCATGCTGGCTAAGCATCTCATGGACAGTCACTCTAACAGGGCTTTGCTAATGCTGAGACTGTCATGATCTAGTGAAGACTAAAAGGCCTTGATTGCTTTTGTTATTTCCCCTGAAACAGTTAAATGCTAATGATGAACCATTATTTTATGTTTTGGAATGGGAAAACTCTGTCCAAGAGGGATTATTGTCTCTTTAATCTACTTCAGCAAAACTGTGTCTTCTGTCTATCTGACAGAAAGCATGTGAGAGCGTTTGGGAGCTGCAGATTTTATTCCAAGTGCTGCAGGCAGTGCTATTGCTCTCATTAATACTGCTGCATGTTGTCACTGGCAGAGAGGGGGCAGGATGTGCATATCTAGGAAAATGCTATTGAGAAAAAGCACGAAGCAAAGGGGTTCCCCCTGAGCACCCCTTTGAAAAATGTGAGAATGTGGTTGCAGCCCAAAAATGCCAAGGAAAAACCCTTTCTTTGGTCTGTAGCACTAGGGGGAGCATTTAAATACGTGGTGTAACATCTCCGCTGTGTGCCCTTCTGTGTGTTTCAGGACAAAATGACTAAGTTTATTCATGAATTTAAATTGTCATTGTTACTCAGAATTCATGACAATTAATGGGGGCCTGGGGTGTGAGAGAACCACAATCAAGACTGTCTATCATCAGCTGTGGTAGAACAATTTGAGGATTTTATTTAAGATCCCTAGGCAACTAGATGTTTTCAATTAATACTGAATTTTCTGGGTTTATGCCCTGAATAGTTATGAATTAGGTTCACACATGTTTCTTTTTCATGGCGGAGTACTTTTTTTCTAGTTTAATTGCACTTCTTTCTTCTGTGTATCAGTTAATGCCTCTGTTATAGATGTGTATGAGCACTAAAAGAATTAGTAACATGCATGTACAGACTGTTTTATGGTGGCTAGTTATGGGGATTTCCCTCAAGACTAGTCATTTTCACACAGTTACTCTTACTTAAAACCGATGAAATAATTAAAACAAATCCCCTGTGTGCCTTGGGATTGAGTTCTGGTTGAAGCCATGTGTAAGCAGTTCTCTGTAAAAGGTTTTTTGTTTGCCCTTTTTTAAGGCATGAAATTCAATTTAGATGCTCTTTGTTAATGAAAACAGATTTTTGCAGAATGACTCATTAATATGCATATAAATGCATCTTAGCACCACAGAACAGGAGAAACTCCGGTTTTACTGATCAAAATACTCTTTAAACTCGGATGCTTCTTTCATGAGTTTTGAATGTGACTGTGATCTTGGTATCTTTGACTCAAAAGTGATAGCTGCTGTGTTCGTGCCTAATCAGACCTTGTCAGGCTTTGAGAGGTGACCGTTGATGGCAGGGCTTAGGGCATCTGCTTCACCAGTGTCTGCTCCAATGTGCATGCAGGAGGAGCAAAATCTGTGACATCTGGGAAGCTTGTGCATGAGCATCTTCATTTTGGTTTGAAAACTATAAAACCGGAAGGAAAACCTTCCATGTCCCCAACTCTTCAAGCTGACTCTTGCATACTTCACAAAGATGAGCTCCCCACACAGTTGTCTTTGACCTTCCCTTTATGTACATCTGAAGCATTACAGGTGACTTTGTGCTGGATGTTAATGCTGAACATTAACATGTTAAGGGGGAAGCATCATGTGGATGGCTGGTTGTGTCTTGGAAGCAAAGCTCAGATCTGTGTCAGGACCCTTGTGCCTGTGATGGGCTTTGGCTACCCAAGCTGGGATCTGACAGCAATGCTTTTTTAAGCAGACTGAAGATCCAGATCAACAGCTCCAGCTCTTGGAAAACACGTTAGTTTTTCAACATGTACTGCTTGCTGGCCAGCATCAGATATACAGGATTTATAGGGAGCTTTCAACTTTATTTATGACAAAACAAACCTTTGCCAGGAAGTACGAGTAATACAGGACTGCCATCCTATGTAGGCTGCTAATGCATTTAATGTACTCTTGCTCTGCTCTCTCACTGATGCTGTCTCTCATTTTCAGCTTGCAGCTTTAATAATCTATGCCACTTCCTTCTGTACAATGTTCCTCCTGAAGCTTTCATTTGACAGCTCTGTTTTTAATAGAGGATAAGCATGAAACTTCACCTGAATCTGAAGACATATTTCTAATCTTGTACCACATTTATTTTGCTACTTAGAGCTCACTATCTAGAACAGAGGAAAAAGTATTTTTCATATATTAAGTTGACATGTACAGTAGGTTTCCAGAGGTGTCATTAATTCAAACTCATACTCAGAGTTAGTTACCATGTAGTAAAAGACAAATACACATAAACCCCATTACTTGGATAATAGTCTTGGTTCAATTATTTATCATGATGATTGCAATAATATGCAAGGCAGCCCAGTTCAGGGAAGAGTCCCATTTTTGTTAGGCATTGAAAGTGCCATAATGTCAACATGCCTGCCTGGATTTTTAGATGTAGCCTGAAGTACTGATTGAAACTAAGAAGTAAATTAGATGGCAACATGAGAATAAGAAAGAAAATGGTAACTGTGAAATAATTGTTTCAAGGTAATTTGTTCCACTATTCTCACCAGGTCATTATAACATTTTCCATGTAGTGGTTTTTTTTTTCTATTGTAAGACAAGATAAAACTCAGTTTCACAGTGATGCTGCTAAATTGAAGCTTTTTCTTGTATGCTTGTGTTTGCCAATGGCAACCTTCAATTTGTCTGTCTTCTTTTTTATATGGGAAAGGATGCAAATGTCTGTCACTGCTAAAGAAAAAGTAGTCTGCTTCTTGAATATGGGATGTATTTACATGGTTGCTCTTAAGAACTGGAGGATTAAGACAGGATGGGAGCTGTGGGTTTAACTGCAGCTGAGGACAAACAACACCCAACTTTGTTATGACCAATTCCCTATAGTAACTCTGGGATATGTCTTGGTGGGGGTATGAAACCCAAGTAATGAGACTGTTTGATACCTAGCCTGTTTTGATTGTTGTATATTGGCATTAGACTTCAAGCTATTAGTGAGCTAAGTGCTCTTCAGAGGGAATGCTTCACCAGCACAGAGTGTTAACTGAAAATACTTAATGTCATTGACAAAGTCTATTTTCTGGCAAACAGGTCCTCTGTTAGCCGCTAAGTGACATCAACTGCATTGTACTGAGATGTGCATTGCCTGAGGCAGGCCAGAAATCACACATGATTTATTTCTGGTTTGCATGTCTGACAGTAGACCTCTGGGTGTGCTGCACCGGAACTGGGGGAGTTGCAAGAGGTCTCTGCAGAGCCACCTTGCTCTCTGCAGGAAGGTGCAAACCCATGTTGAGGTTCTTAGTAAATTCAACCTCATAAGGAAACCTGTCCATTGAGAAAAGGCTCTTCTCCTGTCTTCCTTATTAGTAAGGCTTTTGCTTTCTTTCCCTTCTTTCAGTTTCAGCTTTCTCCAAACCCTTTGCCTTGCAAAGACTTAAAACTGGTTTTCAGGAGCTATCTTTGGTCCTACCCATGGTTATGAAAGATGATAGGTAAAAGCAAACATAGAAAGCCATAGGAAGGAAGTGACATTAATCATTGTGCAAAGAAACAATGTCCAGAAGAGCTGTTTATATACCTCAAGAGATGGTGCACCAAGCCAGTGTGATTCCCTATGGGCTGGGAGAGAGCAGTGATGGCAAACCAAAGTGCTTCCAGGAATTTGAATTGGGGATAAAATTTTCCAGACAAAGATAAAATCACTGAGTAATATGATATGCTGAACAATCACCAGAGCCTTCTTTCTTCCAAAGATATTTCTGGTTTTCCTCACCCCCTCTACTTCCTCCCCCTTTTAATTTTTAATACCTCTTTTGTGCCTTTGAGGGTATTACTTTTCTTTGAGTCTTTTTCCTGCTCCATTTCTGGCCTATCCTGGTACCTCAGGGATTGTAGATTTTGCAGGACCTTTCTAGTGGCCATCTATTCTTTCTTCTTTCTAAAGTTCCTAGTTTCTAAAAACTAAGCAATTTAATATCCAGATCTTGAAATAATTTTCTGGCTTGCAAAGATGTTTCAGAAAAAGTGGGAAAATAATGAATCAAAATTTTTCTTTCCATTTGATCATCTCTTGGGAATGAAGCTTTTAGAAAATTTTAGGGTAAAGCATTATTAAATGAGATACTAGCGATATACCATTTGATGAGCTCTACTAAAAGAGTCTGTGAACTGCTCTGACCTCTAATGTCTCCTTTGTATAACCCCCGTGACATGAGAAATGGAACAAGATTAATAAGTAATACATTTGCTGGTGTCTGAAATAGTGACACAAGGCTGGCTTTAGACACATGTTTTATTAATGAGGTTTGAAAACAATTGCTTTCTCCCAGCAACAGTCAGCTCAGACCTTTCCACTGAAAGGAAAGGATTGGGGGAAATATTTAGGGGTTTTTGGCTGTTGCTCTTGTTGCTCTACCCTGGGGCATTAGCAGAACACAGTCACTACATATAAACACTGTGAAAGATTGTGAAATTACATGGGGAGCAAGCTGAAGATAAATTTTCCCACATGACATCCTTGTCTCTAAATTGGAGAGACTCAATTTGATAGATGGACCACTCAGCGGATAAAGAACTGGCTGGCTGCATGCAAAGAGTTGTGGTCAATGGCTCAATGTCCAGCTGGAGACCAGTGGTGTCCCTCAGGGATCGGTGTTGGGACCGGTCTTGTTCAACATCTTTGTTGGTGACATGGACAGTGGGATTGA
>WYDI02014897.1:0-16293 GCA_009867235.2 Psittacus erithacus
CTCGTGGCCTCCTCTGGACTTGTTCCAACAGTTCCATGTCCTTTTTATGTTGAGGACACCAGAACTGCACACAGTGCGGTGAGTGAGGTCTCACGAGAGCAGAGTAGAGGGGCAGGATCACCTCCTTTGACCTGCTTTGGATGCAGCCCAGGATACAGTTGGCTTTCTGGGCTGCAAGCGCACACTTAAGCCAGCTCATGTTCATTTTCTCATCAACCAACACCCCCAAGTCTTTCTTTTCAGGGCTGCTCTGAATCTCTTCTCTGCCAAACCTGGAGCTGTGCCTGGGGTACAAGAGGCTGGGGAAGTTTTCGATGTCAGGATGATAAAGCTTTGGGTTATTTGTTGTCCACCTTGTTTCAGGGCCAGATGCAGCTAGAATTGGGGTTCCTAGCAAAAGGAAGCCTCACAGCCTTTGCTCCATGTGTAAAGGAAGTTTCTCAGCCCCACTGCTATCTCCTTGCACTTAGCCCAGGGAAGCCACAAGCAAGGTCATACCTTCTCACCATGAAACACAGACCTCAGGAAGATGAGTCTTTCCTCATTCTTAGAGAACTCAGATGAAGTATTTTACACAGCAGCAAATCAAGTGGATCATGGGACAGGACCCACTTGGGAATCCACAGGAGAAGAGAGTGATAATCTTTTTTAGCCCCTTTTTCATCCTGAAACCTCAGTCTCATCTGATAGGACATCACTTCGCTAACTGGTTTAGGAAGGGTATGGAGTTTGTCCCTGTGGGCAACCCAGCAGCAACATACTTCATGGGAGAACACTGGAGAGGAGCCCAGTTCTTGCGTATTTATCCAGGTTACCTTGTATGGGAATGGGAACTTCCTGCTTTTCTCTGTGCAAATTCCCATCATTTCCCTTTAAGGGACATCTCGGAAGCATGCAGCCCAACTGCCCCACTGTGGTCATTCTTCCTGAATCCACCAGTGAATCCACTGCCCCCAGGTTAGGGGCCAGAGGACATTACTTGGAATCAGAGTGATGTCCTTTTGGCACGGTGGTATTTCTCAAGAGAAGTAGCTACGTTCTTGGAGCTTCATCTCCTAAGAAACAGACTTGTTTAAAGTACTCAACATTTCTCTCTTGACGAACCACGCTTGACTGAGAAATCCCCTGCCTGGCCTTTCCTCACTCACCCCTTACAAAACACTGCGTGTGAGTTGGGCCTATGATCCTTGTGTTGACACAAAGCATTGTGTCAGCTGTGCGGGAAGGCTGGAGGCAGCAGGGAAAGATACACGTGGCCAGGATGGATCTGGCTGGTCTGAGGAGGGCTGTTGTGCCAGATTGCCTGCGTACACTTGCATCAGAAAGTCCCCTGGCCATGATGGTCTCTGGGGGGAGTCAGAGCCAGGTCAGTCTAGGCCATTTTGTCCCACGTGAACATTGTCCTCTCAAGGACTCTGAAGTAGCCATACCTTAAAATCAACATTTCTGGGGAGCAGCACATGGGCAGCAGTGAAACTCTCCTGTGAGGACAAGCTGAGAGAGCTGGGCTTGTTCAGCCAGGAGAGGAGAAGGCTCCTTAAGGGGATACCTTATAACAGCATTCCAGTACCTGAAGGGTCTGACAAGAAATCTGGAGGACTTGGACAAGGGCCTGTAGTGACAGGACAAGGGGGAATGGCTTTAACCTGCTAGAGGGGAGATGGAGAATAGACATTAGGAAGAAGTTATTCACTATGAAGGTGCCCAGAGCAGCTGTGGCTGCCCCATCCCTGGCGGCGTTCAAGGCCAGGTTGGACACAGGCGCTTGGAGCAACCTGCTCTAGTGGAAGGTGTCCCTGCCCGTGGCAGGGGGTTGGAACTGGATGAGCTTTAAGGTCCCTTCCAACCCAAACCGTTCTGTGATTCTATGAAACATGGGTACGAAATCCTGCTATTTTCACTGTGGCTGAGCACCAATAGCAGCAGATTGCAAAATCCCTCCTTCATAGTCACAGACATGTGCAATGAGCACAAGGAAACTGTGCTTATTGCTCAACAGCATCAGAGCAAACAAGAAGCTCATTATAAGCCTGTTAAGAGCCAAAGGAACAAAGGTGTTCCTTTCTAGTGGAAATAAAGCTGCCAGTAATTCAGGTAAAAAGCTTTTCAGTCAACGTTCCTATTCTCCACTTGGCAAAGCGAATGGTGCCGTCACATCACAGCTGATGGTGAAACCCTTCTTGCATCAGCAGTAACTCAGAAAGTTATCTAGGAGCAATTGCAGAGGGTAAACATCAAAACATCACATCTGAGCAACCACCAGTCAAAGCTTTCAAAAGATCAGGCCAAGAAAGCAGTCAGGTTGTTCCACCTGACCTTCAGCAAGTCACAGAGGTTGGGTATTGCAATACTGCTTCTGGGCTAAACCGCAAGGACATGAGGTGATGGGTCAGTGAGATAGCAGTGTGTAATGAGCAGCAACATAATCAGAATAGAAATCTCAGTAAGATAATGTTACAAATCTGATTATCATTGATTAAGGTTTCAAAAAGTTGCTATTTCTTGCTGAGCAGCTGGTACATGAGGGCTTGCTTTGGTGTTCTTGAAAGCAGGTTCTATTTACAGGAGCACTTGCAGGGAGTGCTGCCTGAACAGAAGGCTCCAGGGAGACCTTATTGTAGCCTTTCAGTTCTTAAGAGAGGCCTATAAGAAAGATGGGGAGAGACTTTGTATAGGGGCCTGTTATGGGACAAGGGGTGATGGTTTTAAACTAAAAGAGGGGAGATTCAGGCTGGATGTGAGGAAAATTTAGTATTTACAACAAGGGTGGTAAAACCCTGGCACAGGTGCCCAGAGAGGTGGTGGATGCCCCATCCCTTGGGACATTCAAGGCCAGGCTGGATGTGGTTCTGAGCAATCTGATCTTGCTGGAGATATCCCTGCTCATTGCAGGGGAGTTGGACCAGATGAGCTTTGAAGGTCCCTTCCAACCCAAACTATTCTGTGATTCTATGATTCTAAGAGATCACACAGAATGAAGCTGGGATGGCAAATGAATAGTGAATCTTCTGATGGACAAGCAAGAAAAAACTAAGTCATGTAGCATCAGAAGAGTCCTGTTGCCCAGTGTTTAGGGAGCAGCCCTTTGCTCTTCAGTGGTGGCTGAGATTATTCATTAAAATTGGCAAATATTTTTAGTTAAAGAGGTTGAAATTGGAGTGGGAAGGACAACAAAAATTCTCCTAAGTCAAATGTCATGTGTGGGTATTTTCAACATGGAAATGTTTTCTGCTGAGCTAACACTTTTGTCTCAAAACAGAGCTATGGCAAAAAGCATTAGTAGGAAAATGAAGGCAAACTTTGTGTTTGGGATCAAATTAAACATTTCAGTTAATCCAAAACAATTTTGCTCCCAGTTTTTCAGTTTCTGCTGAACAGAAAATCCATTCTTTGGGAAACTGCAATATAAACTGATGAATTATAACTAAAACGCTTGAGGATATACTTGAAGACAGACCTGGGAAAAGTGGGACAACCACCAAGGTCCATGAAATCGTGTCAAGGACAAGAGAGCTTCCTCCATGGGGTCTTCTGGTCCACTTATATACATCAAAGGAAACTGAGGAGCGACCTCGTGACAGCCTATATGAACAATAGCTTTTCTTTTTGCTGTTTTTAAATCTAGCAAACAGAAGTGTAACTAAATCGAGCATCTGTGTTTGAAGCTGTGCAAGTTCTGACCAGGGCTACAGCTTATTCTGCTCAGAGTGGAGTTAGATAACCTTTGGAGCAAGTTGTGTTGTATTGGCTGGCCAGTCACCAGCAGCTTTTAAAGTTACAATTGAACAATTTTACCCCAAAAAAGATTCTTTACTAATGAAACAGAATTGTCAGTGAAGGTTAAGGGGAGCTGCCAAACTTTGCCTTGTTTTGGGTGAGATGCACATCCCTCTCTACCAGCTTGGTCGCTGCAGGAGACCATCCCTCAAGGTGCAGCTCCCCACTAGCTGGAGGGAGCTGCCAAAACTCCCTGCCCCAGAGTGGGGACTGGGCTTTTACCTAATGAGAGCCACCATGACATGCTCTTGTCCCTAGAGAGGACATCTGTGCTGCCACATGTGGGCAAAGCTGCTGGAAGAGCAGAGAGCTTAAAACTCTGTTACTGAAGGGAGTTCCTTGGCAACACCCAGAGTCAGTCTCACAATACAAAGGGGAAGAGGGTTGGGAGTGGATGAGCTTTAAGGTCCCTTCCAACCCAAGCCATTCTATGAAACGTGGATCCTTTTCCAGGATCATCATAACAGCAGAGGCACAACCATGTGTTGCTTCCTACACACCTGAGCTAAGAGCCAAGCTTACAAAGTACACTGGGTTTTGCAAAAGCCAGAAGACCTGTGGATCAGACTTTCAGCTTGTGTGAATCACAAAGCAACCAACAAACTGCTCGCTTGTATTTCAGCAGTATCACAGTTTAAGACAAGTTGGATGTTTCAAACCCCCTGATCCCAAATGTCCCAAGTTTAAGGGAACCTTTAAGCCAAATGTGTGTTTTATGGCTAATCCCTGTCATCTTAAAAGGTCAAACCAAACGCTTGGCACTGAACACCCCACTCCACCTCTAACAGAGCACAAAACTGAAGCATTTCTTTTGCTCCAAGAAACACTGCTGCAATGCAGAAGCTGTGAATTGAATTACTGTCAACTTTGAAAGCAATGAAAAGTTTACCAGCTCCAATAGACAGTTTATTCGATGCCACATTCAAACCATTGCCAGATCACCAAGCTGTCCCTGCTTGAGACCCTAAACACATTAAATGAAATAATCCTACCTTAAAATATGAGAATATAAGTGCACAAAAGTCAGGGAGTTCCAAACTTACCTACCACAGCCATAACTCAGCCCTGTAGTCAGCCTCATTGTATCACTTGACTTCATAAGTCGTTGTGGATTTATGCCTTAAAATGTGGCCGGGCTGTAGCATTGGTAGGAAGTTTTGCTAAGGAGCATCCTGAATATTGTGTGTTTCAAATCTGGCTCTTAACGTTGCATTAATACATTGGCACTGAACAGTAGAATGCTTCAGAGTTCCCTCCCAGCATAACCTGGGCCGGAAATAATGCACAAGAAGGGCCGAAGCGCCACCAAATGCTGCTTCACAAACCAAGGTATTCGAGCTCCATCGTGTGGAACACGCCGGCACATACAGTAGGGAAGAAATCTTGGGCTTCCTAATAAACCTCTTGGGAAGAGGGAAAAATGTGTCCAAACATCCCATAAGAAGGGCGAATTGTGCTTTTACAGAGATTGCTGCTGGAGTTGTGCTGCCCATCATGGTGCACAGCGCAGCGATGGGGCTTTTTAATGGGTATTGAGACCAGCTCCCACTGCAGGGCAGGTAATGAGACTCACTTCACACCATCATTTGCTGCATTGCTCATGGAAATGCTGTTAGAGGAACAGCTCAGCCATGCACAGGATTTATTAATTTCTTTTAACATTGATTATTTAGGCTTTGCACCCCTTTTCATTCAGCGCTAGAGCACTGAAATGCGCAGCACAGTGCTGTTCCCATGTAACAGGCACACCCTGTGACCTCTTTCTTAGGCTTTGTGTCATTCTGCAGCTGGTTAAAGGAGCAGGATACAGTTTCACATCTGAATTGTGGTTAACAGCCTTTAATTTGTGGTTAGCACCCAAAGAGGCCCTTATCTCACTGGCTCTCTGGGATGCTCTCAAAGAGCTCTTTTCAAAACAAGGATTCAGATTAAAACAAGGCTTAGATTAGACATTAGGCAGAAGTTCTTCACTATGAGGGTGCTGAGGTGCTGGCACAGGGTGCCCAGAGAAGCTGTGGCTGCCCCATCCCTGGCAGTGTTCAAGGTCAGATTGGACGGGGCTTGGAGCAAGCTGCTCAAGTGGAAGGTGTCCCTGTCCATGGCAGGGGTTGGAACTGGATGAGCTTTGAGGTCCCTTCCAACCCAAACCATTCTGGAACTCTAGGAAGTGCATTTCCCAGACAAGCAATTCCTAGAAGCAGTGCTGTAACAGGAAGTGTTGTGTGACAATATATAGAGTTATATTCATAGAATGCAGAGAAAGATATGTAGATAGATGTAGTTTTCAATTTTCTGTGTTGCAAATGATTCCCCTCTTGCACACTGCATTTCTCCTCTTTGTTCCATAATGAAGGAGAACCTCTACACAAAACAGTGAATGGAAAACAGTAAAGAAACAACCAAAAATCAACAGATTACTCTGAGCAGCAGCTCAAACCCATCCTGGCCACTGCATCAAGAAACCCAACCCAGCTTCACAGCGTCACTCTGCTCATTTCTACCTCGCTGCAGAGGGGTTTGCCTTTGCTCACCTTTAGCAGTTGCTGTCTCTCCATCAGCATGAGCCATGCGCTGCATAGCGGTGGCTCCGACACAGACTGGCATGCTGATCCTCTGCCCCAGCACCGAGGTGGACAGGTCCATCACAGACACGTCCCTGAGCACACGGGGGTACAGCTTCCACCTGACACAAAGGAAGAGGATAAAAAGCATCACTGGGGTTATTTATAGTTCCTAATGGGCAAGAGCAGATTTTTCCTGCTGTCAGGAGGAAGATGGTGAAAGCTGTGATGCGGCTGGAGCAGAACCTCTTTGAGTGACCCAGAGCTGCAGCAGGACCCACAGAATACACAAAGCGGAGGGACGAAAGTCCATGGAGGTTGAAAGAGGTGAAGAGCCTTTGAACACTATTGGCTGCTATCATTTGAAAGACAAGACAGGAGCTGCACAATATTCAGGCTCATGGTAGGTCTCAGCCTCCTCAAACGCCTTGGGGCAGACGGTGGGCAGGAACAGGAGAAGTCATCAGCTTCCCTCAGTTATTCCTTCTATGGACTAGGGAACCAAAAGACACAGGATTTAGGTATAAACCCAGCCTGGCCAGCACGCTTAGCCCTCCCTGCCCCTGTGCTATGGGTATCTGCAGTGAGACTACTCAGAAACAAGCTGCCACATGGGCCATGGGTGGCCAGGGTGTCTGCCTTGACTTCTGCCCAGCTCAGAGGGTGTGGAAATCCACTGCACCGCATCTCTGCTGGCACAGACACTGAGCTGCTTTGCTTGGAGAGGTCCTGTCCCCAGCAGCGCCCAGCCACTGTGCACATAGCCCCTGGGATGTGCCGCAGAGACTCCAGACTTCCAGGAAAAGACCAAACGTGGGCACTGTAATTTGGTGCAGGAACAGACCAAGCAGCACAACTGCTTTCTCAACAGGGCAAATTACAATCTAGACCTTGAATGATGTGGCCCAGCATTGGCTCAACCGTTCCCAACCATGCTTTGCTTTCAGCGTGTCCACCAGAAACCACACCAGCCCAGAGCTGGGTTTGATTCTCCCCTGGGGTCTTCAACCTGGGTATGAATAGAAGCTGACACCAAAACAAAAACACACTTAAATACAATTTGTTGCAGTCAGGCTGGACAACATGTGCTTGCATACACAGAAATTTATCCCTTTTTTGCCCCTACACAATCATCACAAGAGGATTGAAATCTCTCTTCTGGGCTCAACTAGATGACACCACAATATCCAACCCTTTATTAATAGGGTTGTATTGGGGATCCTTGTAAAACTGGATCTTTTTCTCCCTGTCCAGGCGATGCTGTAGAGCAGCCACTGCTGCTACAAGCCACAAGAGGGTGTGCAATAGCAGGGGCTGCCTCTACACACGGGCGTGCTCTGCGCCAGGCCAAACGCTGTACAAGCAGTAGCAGGGTGCACATCCATCTCTCACTAAGGCATCCCTCGCTTTGGAAGGAATCTGATGGCCATTGAATTTTCATTACAGAAAATAATCAAAACCTTAAGCTGTAGTACTGCTGAACCTCTACCTGCTCAGCACTAGACTGACATTGCTATTAGGATAGATACAGGAACCAGAGGCATCATTACCCTCAGACTTGGCTCCAAAAGCGAGCAGCGGTCAGCTTGAGCTCACATATCAAACTGACAAGCTGGAAAAGAGAAAAAGACATGACAGAATCTTTTCATTTCATAGAAAGATAGAGAGATGTTTCCACAAGAAGCCTGGGGCAGAGCCAGGATGAGACCCAAGAGCACTGGGCCGTGCCAGCTCTCCAGGAAGCACTCCCCAGGGAGGAGACAGATAGTTATGATGCTTGGAAGGAGATGTGTATCTGTACGAGTGAGCTGTATCATTCAATGCCAAGACACACAGTGCAAGTATGCCTCCTCAGGCATGTTTTCATGCTATTGTATGGGTTTGTTGTATCTCAGGGGAGGGTGGGACTAAGAAAATATGACTTTTTCCTCCTGCCGTTCTTCCTAGTTCTCATTCCAAAGGCTTTCTCTCAGCTCCAAGGCATCTTTTAGCTGGGAAAAGCAACAGAAGGAGCAAAAATCATCCCAATGGAGCGTGCAAGAAAAATACTGTTTCAAGCAGCATCCTTCCCACTCACCTTTATGTGCCATCAAATTACTCCATCTGTGAGCTTTTTGGGGTCCTCAGGCACATGAGCCCCAAATTTTTAATGTAAACATCTCTTCCAAAGTCTTCTGTGGCTTCTCTTCCCCTTGCACCTTATCAGGTTGCATCCTCTTGAGCAGCATCAAGCAATAGTTGTAACTGAGTACTTACTAGGTCTCATGAAAATACTCCCTTAGTATCACACTCTTGAGTTAAAACCTGATCTTGCTTTGGGAATAGGGGTGTTTGCAGCCGTGAGTTTACTGAACCTGTGAGGCGCTTTCTGGACAATCCCTAGGGAAACACCCTTAACAGCCACAAGCAAACCCCAAGAGCTGTATTTCCCAGTAACGAGAGCACTGTTCATTCTGCTGCCAAACATGACTGAGCCTGCGAGTGAAAACATTCCCTGGATATCCTGTAAAAACCCTGCATTTTTTAAGTCATCATCATCTCATCACCCCCTTTTTTATCCACCCTGGTCCACACTCGTGTGCTGCTATCAGCAATCTCAAGTGGGTGCATCTTTCTTCCCAGCTGGAAGCGGGGCGATGTCACAGCATGGGGAAGGCAGTGAGCACCCGGATTTAGGCAACTTCAGCTAAATGCTGTTTTAGAAGCAGGATGAAAGGGAAGGAGAGAGATTAATGTCTTGGGGTGGTTTTTTCTCCCCTCCATGCTCAACAAAATCAGATTGTCTTCTGGCTGAAGTTATCTACAGTTGGGTGAGACGGAAGCACTCCCTGCTTGCCAAGATGTCTTTCAGCTGTGAAGAAATGGCATTTTCAATGTCAAATGAGTTTCTTTCTGAGCCCCTACCAAACCATCCCTTCATGCTGCAGCATGAGCAGTGTGCCTGGGAGAGGATGCAGTCTCCATCCCAACTCCAACCCACTTTGCTGCCTTCCCATGGCAAGGGGCAGATGCCAGCGCTGTGCCAGGGTAACCAACATCTCCTCTTGCCTGAGGAAACCTGATTTTCTCTCCCAGAAAACCCTCTTGCCATCCATACAGAGACTCCTTATGTCCGAGGTGAAAGACATCGCAGAAATCTAACTTATTATCACAAGCATTCCTTTCCTTTCCTCCCCCCTACAACTGCACATGCATGTTTGACCCCAATCACATTCTCAGCCTTCCTTTTTTAGCCAGTATCTCAATTATTTATGTGCCCAGTCATTTCAACACCCTTAACACCGAGCTAGAACATGATATGTTTGCAGAACACACGCATTGATGCTGTCACTGACGAACATGACAACAAAACAGATCTCCAAAGGCCACCGGGGAGCCAGTACACATCAAGGTGGATTAGCAGGAACATGTTCCTACACACACAGACATCCCCTGCATTAACATGCTGAGGGGAGATTTGAGATTGATTCCTTCAATACCATCAAGCTAAAGGCGTTCTGACCTTGTCATAAAATCTATTCTCCATTCAAGCCCCTCGCTTCCTTGACAACTTAAGAGCAAAATTAACTGCCAGGCGGCACGGGGCCGGAAGCACACGCAGTGGTTTGGGATGCAGAGCAAATGCAAGGTGAATGCAGTCAGATGCCATAGGGAGTAACGTGTGCTCTGACATCCCAGATCATCTTTTCTGGCCTTAATGCCTCACTTATCCCAGCACCATCTCCAATATGAGTAAAAGAAGACTTTCTGGCCTTAGCAGAAGCACACCAATGTTGATATGTGAGCTCCAGCTTTCCCCTCCCTCCCAGAAGAGCTGGAAGCTGGGGAGGATTACTGTATCTGGTGTTAACCTCATCTGAAACACTGGCCTTTTGGAGCCATTTCATACTCTGAAGTCTGATTACAGGTTCAAAGGGCTTTGAGCTCCTGCGCTGACAAAGGCCAGGATATTCAGTTTATAGAATCACAGAATGGTTTGGGTTGGAAAGGACCTTAAGATCATGCAGTTCCAACCCCCTGCCATGGGCAGGGATGTCTCTAACGAGAACAGATTGCACTGCTCCAAAAATTGCATGGGCAAGAAATATTACAGCATCCATCGACACAACCATTCATTTGCTAGATTAGTTCCTAATAACAATCTATTTCTCTATGAATACAACCATTCAGTTGCCAAAAATATAAAGAGCTCATAAACAAACCCAACACTGATTTTCTCCCCAAATACAGTCCATCCCAGCAGTCTTGTTCACCCAAATCATCTTGGGTGGACATAGCCCATACCAAAAAGGTATGGGCTAACAATTCATGCTGCTGATCACTTTGGTGCTTTCTTTTCCGTGTAAACACAAACATTTATACATATATCTGTAAATATCTAAATAAACTGTAAGTGTTTGTAATCAGACTGCAACTTGGCTTCTGAGAGTGGAAATCAATGGGAGATGAAGCTGAATGTATCTGTTTCTGTCACAGAGTCATCTGACTTTGTGATCTCTGTGGCTTGGGGTGTAAAGTCCATCTTACTTTCTATTTACCCACAGGCTGTGCCCAGGAACAGGGAGGAAAACCAGTAACACGCAGAGGAACTATGTGAGAGTCAGAGCGAGCAGCAGTCCTGCATCCTTCACAGTCAGGCCATGCTTCTTCCCCCAACAGCATCAAATACCAAAAGATTTCAGAAGTTGCTTTTGTCAAGCAGGTCTCTGTAAAGCAAAACACCATAAAGACGTCATACCAGGGCTCCACCTTTGCTAGACGTCCTGCCAGGAAGCCATTGCAACCACACTGTAATGAACCACTAATGGCAGCATCCAATGCTCAGAAACCAGGAACCCACCATCGTATGTTGTCTCTCAGCAGGGACGAGTGGGAACCACTGTAGCTATTGAGATGTAGCCCATGGAGCCCCGTGCTCAACGTGCCTCCTAAAAGGTTCACCAGCTCATTACAGGGAGTCACCTTTGCAGAGGAAGGTCCATCTGGCAGCAGGCAGCAAATGCACACAAGTGCTTCATGGAAATACTTCAGGTGGGTACAGGAAGGTACTGAAAATGTTGAGGATCATTTAACTTACATTTCTGGGTGCTACACAGGGGCTGTTTTTAAACTCTGACCATGGACAGATAAAAGAGCACATCTGTCCATGAAGCCCTGCATCCTTTCCACTTCGTAACAGAAAAGCTGGCAAGCCCCAGCTGATGACTTCAGCTGCGATGCCCATCATCAAGGGGAGAGCTGTGCTGGCCCTGCAGTGACCAGAACAGAGGGCACCATGTCTCACCAGGGAAGCTGGGTTTCAGGCTCCCACCAATCTGCTGGATGACCATCAGCACATCACCATGCTTTCCTGTGCTTTGGTGGGCACCCAGAAAGAGATGTGGATGTAGAGCAATGGAAAGGTAACAAGCAAAGCTTTGACTTCAGCATTTCTACCCCATAACCTTTCTCTTTGGCTGTCAGCAAGTTCAGTTCTTTGATGATTTAATAGAGAAAACCCATTGTGAAATCTGTCAGATTTTATTACCTGCCCTTTGGAAGATGTTTTAAACGGCCCAAAGCTTCTGGGCAAATTAGATCTTGCTTTCTTTAAGACAAATATACAAAAGGAGGGGGAGCAAAAACGGGAACACAGCTCCCATCCCCTTCCTACCTTCACTGCTGAGGAGCAGGAACCCAGCATCAAGGGCCTTTCAGTCACACCAAGACCTGGCAAATTTAGAGTGTCTCAGGCTGTTCTAGGCACTGCTGATTGATACCTCCTTCATCTCCAGGCTGCCTGCAACCTCTGCAGTTCTGAATGCCTGAAACTGGAGGCTCCTATTGAAAACAGGGTAGAAGATGCCAAATGAGGTGAGCCCGAACCCCACAGGTGACCAGCCTAATGCAAGGCAGTCTCATGAGTATCATGAGTCAGTATCATGAGAGGAACTTACCCCTGTGGTGGGAAACAGCTTCAGAACAGAGCTGCTCTCATCTCACCATGAACATCTAGCTCTGCTAATACCAACACAGCAAGTGGACATACCCATCTTTCTGTGAGCCTGTGTCCGGGCAGTTTAGATCCAACTTAATCAGGATTAGCTCTAGCAGTTAGTAGTAAAAAGTTCACTACTTGTGCAGTTTATTGCTTCTGAGCAGTTCCTCTGAGTGTCCTTTCCTTAACATCTCATTTTGGTTTTATGAGGACAGGTAACATCCTGGCAGCATCTGGAAGCATTAAAAAACTAAACTAAAAAACTCAGATTAGATGAGCACTACTCCATCCCTTCCTGCTCCTACTTCTCAGAGCCAGAGCAGTCTTTTGGCTTGTGTTCAAGCAGTCCCAAGCACAAGGGATTTCCAGTCCATGATGGCAGCTGCTGCATTGAGCTATGGGGTCTCTAATACGTGGTCCAGTGGAGATTAGTTTTCTTCTTTGCCTGACATTATAAAGCTTTTCTATACATGTCCTTAAGATTCCAAGCTGGTTTCTGGGATCTGACCTTTGAAATCCAGCTGAATGAATTACCACCAAGTTTCTACAGCCTTAAAGTTGTGAGGCATTTCGAGCTGAATTGCTCACAGCCTATGGAAGGGCAATCAGCAGTGAACAGGATTGCTGCTCTGCAGCAGAAAAGCAAAGTGGGGATGGAGAAAGACTAAAGATAAATCAGACAACTCCTGTTCTGGTTTATTAGACTCAGAGGGATTAAAGACAAAGCTTCCAGAGATTAGCAAAGGAAGCGCAGGGGGTTAAATGTCTGCACCAACACAGCACTTGAAGTAAAAAGAAGCCAACATGGGTTGAAGCAGCTCAACTGAAGCAGCAGCTCAAGTCTCCAGCCACTTTCTTCCCTCTGCAGTGCTCAGGCTGATGCTCTGGAGGCTGAGCTGCAGCAGATATTCAGAGGATGGAGAACCGATGTGAGCTTTGATCCTCTTCCACTGAATCCGACAGCAAATGCTGACTGAATTTGTGCTGACCTCGTGCTTGAGACAAGGGCTGACCCGAGCCCAGGTTTTGACAACAGTTCAGGGGCTCAGTCTAAGTGAAAACTGGTTTATCATCATTTACAGCATTTCCTGGTGAAGTGCTGAGCTGCTGCTGGACTCCCCCCTCAGCACAGCTTGGCCACCCAGGGCTGAGCCTTGGCTTTCACAGCTCGCTCCAGAGCTGGGATATGCAACTCCTGTCTGCTAGGCTATGTGGCTCTGATCCCACAATGCTGCACAAGCACTTACAAGAGGAGACTGTGCACTAATCCAGGTTGGGAAGAATGAGGAAAAGGCAAAACTGACTCAGGACCTGAAAGGTACAACCTCACCATAAGAATCCCTTCTTTGCATTCTAGCCCCAGATGTAGAAATCACAGCTTCATTAGCTGATTAAATATTGGAGCCAAAGGGCTCTTTAGAGAATTGATGTTAACAAGTGAAACAAAATGCAGCTAAAGCTAAAAAGATGCTAGTGGTTTTCAGAGACTGCTTTTTGACAGAAAGTATTAGGTGAAGCAGTGGAAGAGGAGACAGTTGTTCTCCAAATGAATTCCGGAAGAGTATGTTTTGCTCCAAAAGAAAGAAGTTGCAGAAAAATTGAGTTTTGTTCACACAGAAATCTCATATTGCATCGCATCTACTACTAAAGCCGAATTTACACCCTCTACATCCCACCCCAACCTCAAATCATCCTCCTACCTTGAAAATGCTGCTACATTATCTGCTAATGTTTCTTGGTCATCTGCTCCAGAGCGGTAATAATCATACACTGATTTGGGGAGAAATTTTGCAGCATACTCCTCAAAATCAGCAATGCAAACCAGCTTTCCAGACATGTCTGCAGATCTGCCAGGGTTCGTTTAGTTCTGCTTCCCTCTCATTTACGCTGTGTATTTTTGTCTGTAAATCATTAATAAAGGGACCTCATCAGAATTCAACTTAACCCCCAAAAATGCAACAGCTTCTTGTGTCATATCGGACTTCAGCACCGCGTTTTACTTCATGCAGTCAAGGGCAACCTAGAACATAAAGGAATAAAACATGGCAAAAAGAAGATTAACCAGCAAGGAAATAAATATATAGGTGCAGCATGCAGGGTTTAAACCTGCAGTAACAGGAATGCACAGTCTCTCTTGTATGCCTTCATCATTCAAAATATACAGGAGGCTGAAACAAGAAAAACACTGGTTTTCCCCAAAAAGCAAAATCTGGATTTGGATGGTTTCTAAATGTAGGTCCCAGCCTGGACATTTAGGACAACACCTAACGCAAGCAAGATTCCAGTTATTCCCATGAAAAACCTGGATACTGAGTGAAGTGGCAGGGACCAGAGTGCTCAGGCATCTAACACATCCTCAGGTAAATGGCTCCTGATTTTAAGGTAATTCCACCTCCACAACCCACAGTGCTCCAGTTCAAATGTTATGAAATGAGATGCACCCACCAGCTGGAAATAAAACTACCTTATTGAAGAGATGCTATTCAAAGTGTAACAGACTTGGGTGAGATTTCTTGATTGAATCTTGACTTAAAATCTAACGAATACACATCCTTTGCAACAAGTACGTAGTATTTGCTTGTCAGGAAACACAAGTATATCATGTGTACATAATTCAGCTCTCTGGCTGTGCACGTTTCAATTACTAATAAAGCCATTTTATTAAAACCAGATTTTCAGAAGGGAGACATCGATACCTCAATAGGAAACAAACCCCCAGAGTATAGTGTAAGACATGGCAGACTGCAGCATGCACAGAGCAAAGCAGCAGGCACTGTGCTTGCTGCACAGCCCTCTCTGGTGCAAGCAAAGCAGAGAGAGCCTGTATTTTGCTCACTGTTCAGCACTGGTGGTGCACCAAGGCCAAGAGACGCACTGCAATACAGGTATAGTCACGCCTCACTCCCTCCAGTAATTTAGGGCTTTAAGTGACTTGGTACTTTCATTCTTCATTGAGGCTGAAGGACTGAGATAACATCAAGTTAAATATAAATGCACCTCTGAAAACCACAGCCATGTTCTTGCTCTTTATAAATAACTGGGAACACAAAATTCTGCAAAGAGCCAGAAAAATGCTTACAATTCAAAGGAGATTGTCAACTATCTTTGGAAAAATCTCTCAGGGGCTGAGGCAGGAAGAATGGTGCCAGCTGTAAGCTCAGTCTCAGGAACTATTTAAAGGGAACAAGGGCACTAAGAGATCACAGACTGGTTTGGGTTGGAAAGGACATTAAAGCTCATCCAGTTCCAACTCCCTGCCACAGGCAGGAACACCTTCCACTAGAGCAGGTTGCTGTGAGCCCCATCCAGTCCGACCTTAAACACTGCCAGGGATGGAAGCATTCAAGGCCACCTATTTTTATACTTTATATTATGTATTTATTGTATAGAAACATTTTATATATTTATTTAATATCTTATTTTTCTTATAGATTTGCAGCTATTTCCCTAACTGCTTTCCCATCTCAGTATAAGCTGCACAGGGTGTGTAGGGGATCATTTTCCAGAATATTCATGGGAGGAATTACTGCAAATTAATATGAATATACACACAGTTACACCACGAGGCATTTATCACACATCAGTGTCAGATACAATTTAAACCCAGACTGGTTTAACATTGACATTTCTCTGTGCTCACAGCACAAAACTGGGGACACGTCTGCTTTCATTTGTTTAATGTTTGCATCGCCTGTGCTAAAATCAGGTATTTATCCTAGAGCATGAGCCCAAGTGTTGCCCGGTAGCTGAACATTTTAATAGTGAAGCTGAATTCAGCCTTAATGAATTCAAAAGCTTTTAATGTTGGAAAGTTGCACAAAAATTGCTGAAGGGAATGACATTGTTTCACCGTTCGTCTCCTGCTTTTATAATCATAGAATCACAGAATGGTTTGGGTTGGAAAGGACCTTAAGATCACCCAGTTCCAAACCCCTGCCATGGGCAGGGACACCTCACACTAAACCATGTCACCCAAGG
>WYDI02014901.1:0-21283 GCA_009867235.2 Psittacus erithacus
CTGTGCCAGCGCCTCAGCACCCTCACAGGGAAGAGCTTCTGCCTAAGAGCTCATCTCAGTCTCCCCTCTGGCAGGTTGAAGCCGGTTCCCTTGGCCTGTCCCTGCAGGCCCTTGCCCAAAGCTCCTCTCCAGGTTTCCTGGAGCCCCCTTAGGCACTGGAGCTGCTCTAAGGTCTCCCCAGAGCCTTCTCTGTGTAATACAGCAAGAGCTATTCAGCAATGTATGTAAATACTGGGGAAGGGGGAAGCACTTGTCAGCTCTCCAGAAAATACATTAAAAATTAAAATATATAAATATACATAAAAGGAAAAAAATCACCATTTTTTGTTCCAGCTATAAACTGGAAATGCACAGCCAAGGGCTGATTCTCCTCTATTTTTCCATCAAGGGACTCCTCAAGCCTTTGTCCCTACAACTCACCAGCAAACCTCTTCCACTGCTCACCTCAAAATCAAATCAAACATGGCCACTTCTCAGACCTTTGAAACATGCTCTTAAACACACTGTTCATTTGGCCCCATATCTACATAAAAGCTGTTACATTTTTACCTTTAGCTAGTTCAGGGTTTTTGATACTGCAAGAGATGCTTCCACAGGGAATCACTCTAGCAAATATCAGGTACCGGAAGATAAGCTGCTGCTTCTGCAGCTCCCACACCCAGTCCTTTCCCACTGACCAGCGGGATTCACATATCCCATATTCACATATCCCATATGCATCAAATACCTGTCCCACGCCTCAAACTAATGTCAATTCCTGCTTCAATAAGAAGGCATTTTTCAAGCCTTGTGAAGCCAGGAAAACAACCTGGGTTTTCCTGCGATTGGGACTGCATGTCTTGTTCCAAGCAACAAGCATCACCCAGGTTTGGTTCAGAGGCACAGAACAATTTCAGTGATAAGGACTGAAAATAGCACATGGCACCATCATGAAAATCACAGCATCTGCACCAAAGGGAAGCTGCTGGAAAGGAACACACAGGCCCAGAGGAAGCAGGCTTGCTCTGCGGCTCAAACCGGGGCCCAGGAGAGGCTCCTGCTGCAGCACCACTGGGACCGGCACCTCCAGCAGCACCCAGCACATCAGGAACAGAGAGGGGGCAGCACAGACTCCACCCAGAGGCTCGGGTAAGGCAAAGGCGACAGCTAATTTAGCGTCTGCTCCCATGGTTCAGCCCAGCGCAAGACAGAAAACCGTAATAACCTTCTCACTGTGAAAACCGGCATTTTCAGTGCCATATGAGTCTGCCCAAAATGCCAAACGGGGGGAACCAGGACAGCCACAGAAGGAACAAGCCAGTGCCAGAGCTGGCACCACCATGGAAAACTAGATTTTGACCAGGAGCAGAGCATGGAACGTGCAGACCACACTCTGCTGTTGCTGAATCAGCATCTTCAGGGCCTTTACATCCTATCCGAATCCAGGATTATTTCCATGGCAACTATCTGGAGAACTTACTAAGTAAAAAAAACCAAGAACAGTTTGAACACACAGAACCTACATCCATAACGTACTGACTAAATTAGCGGCACTAAGGTTTTCAGTGATCAAAATAAATCAAGTTCTAGCAACTCCAATCCTCTCTTTGTCCCAGCTAAGAAGAAAAATCTGATAGTAACATCAGTGTGGCGGGAGCAGAAGGAATTACAGGTTATCTAAGACCTATACAAGCCCTATATAAGCCAAGTCTTATCCCATTCGAGTGGTTCAAGAGACATTATTTTATATCTGACAGTTCAAGGACTGTTAAATCAGGCTGAGTTTCCACAACATGACAAACTTCATTGCAAGGCAGCTAGTAGAGAACCAAAAAGATAACAATCATGTGTCACAGAACAGTTATCTAGTAGAAAACTTCACTGAATTGCCTCAAATTTGTATATAAAAAAGCATAATCTCCAACTCTGCCCTGCCAAGCTTTGCGTAGTGCTGGGTATTGCTGGCCTGCCCAAAGCAGGCTTGGAACAGCGCTGTCCCATATGCACTGGGTGATGCAACACATGCAGTAATTGCCTGCTCCTGCCTGATCCCAACCTGGCTCCTAGTGCCTAACCATCTTCCTCACTTCACTCAAGCATTCACTGGAACAGGAGAGGAAAATGCAGTGGTCCTTCACTATATCTGTACTGAGGTGCTGGCACAGGGTGCTCAAGAGAAGCTGTGGCTGCCCCATCCCTGGCAGTGTTCAAGGCCAGGCTGGACACAGGGGCTTGGAGCAAGCTGCTCCAGGGGAAGGTGTCCCTGCTTGCGACAAGGGTTGGAGCTGGATGGGCTTTAAGGTCCCTTCCAACCCAAACCAGTCTGGGATTCTATGATTCTATATTTAGCTTGAAACATTTATGAGTTTGGAATATTTGCTTGGAGAAAGGACAATTTGCTTATTAGTGCTAATTTCAAATAGATTAAAAAATAGCAGAACCTGACATTAAAACACTGAAAACAATTAATCTTTCTTGATTCAATTATTCTGAAATCAAATTCCCGTTTCCTTCCAGGATCTCTCTGCAAAACAGCAGAGGCGGCGCGACAGAGCACCGGGGAACGGACGCGACTGAAGGAATACGCTGGTGCCTCCAGCAAGGAGCACACCCCCTGTGACACAGCCACTGGAAGGTGGCAAGGAGAGGGGACAGGGACACGGCACACATCGGGCTGGCACAGCACCATGCAAGGGCGCAGGACCTGGTCACAGACTTTGCGCATTCCCCCCTCCCAAACTCACAGCCCTGCCATAACCAAGGCTTGGCTGGGCACTGCAGCAGTAACCACGGCTCCTCCTCAGCACAGGGGTGATGAGGACATCACAAAGTTTTCGCAGAATGCAAAAAAAATGCTGCCCAAAAACTTTCGTAACAGCAAATTCAGAGTGAGAAAATAAGTCCTAACAGGAACGATTCTGAAAGTGCTGTTAAAGAAGTGGTTAAATGAACTGTTGGCTCTGCCGTTAAGTTCAGCCTGGGATATTATAGGCATTATTGATTTACCTTAGATCAACCTGGAAACTCATTTCCAATGGTTTCTAATGGAACCTGGATTTTCTCAGGCCTAATATGCCTCGTGAGGCTGAACCTCCTGTAAGGAAATACAATGCCACAGGATTAAAATGGCAGCTGTCAGACAGACAGCAGCCCCATTCATTTAATGAAGATAGCCCAACAATGATAGGGATTTCTAAAGGCTACTCCAAAAGGCTGCTGTGCAATTAAATAGAGTGGTAAGACCATCGTGGTGAGCATGGCCTTATGAGTACCTACAGATAATGGTGTGCACCTGCGACTCGGGATTTACAGAAACCAAAGGGAGGTTATTTGAAGTTTATTTCTGCAATATCAGCTTCCACACACTATCAATAGGCCTTTGAGAGGCAATGCTGATTAGTGACTGGAGCGGAGAGGGGCAGTTTTGGACCCCAGCCCCATTGCCTGCTCAGCCACAAACATACAAAGCATTCTGGCAAATGAGTTTTTCAGCAGCCGCAGCTGTACGGCACACAGAGCAACACTCCAGGTTCTATTCTTAGCCAAGCAGGGATGGAGACAGCAGAGCAGATGCACAACCAGTAAACAACTCTTCCCTACAAGCAAAGCCATTTTAAAGGAGTAAATTCCCTCTTGAACAGATGAAGATCTCTGTGAGGGTGCACGAGCATCGACCCCGTTTGCAGGCGCTCAGAGCGCCCGAGAAAAGGAAGTTTTGTGGTCCCCTGGGCACAGGAACGGGTGACCTCGTAAACAACGAGACACCACAGCCTTCCTCCCCATCACACACCGAGCTGGAAAGGCCCCGTGTCCTGCAGGACAGTCCTCCACTCCCAAAAATCACACACTGGGGAATGCGAGATGGAAGCAGCAGGCAGGGGAATGAGGTTTTGACCAGGACAACAAACCATCAACCCTCCACCTCTGCTTCAGCAGCAAGAGCTTCACCACTCAGGGAAACACTGTCTCCTCAATAAAATGTCCTGTAGCAGGCTCAGCCTACTGAAATACTGGTCTGGTTTTTTAGCGGGTAAAAAGAGCATTATTCCTTTATGGACCTGAAAGGAAAAGATTTTTCTCAAGCCTCAGAGAAAGAGATTCCTTGAATACAAAACCAAGCAGGGAACTGGGTAGCCTGAAAGGAGGCTTCCAGAAAGGTGTCAGCGCAGAAAACAGAAGCTCAGAGCAGGAAGGAAATTGTAACATTAGCTACAGACTTTGAACGCGCATGCAGATCTGCACCACCAAACACCAACAGCGAGCAAAATACCATGTGCCAAAGAACATACCACACTTGATCCTCAGCTATTTCCAAACTTTAACTGCAAATGCATCCTGCCTCAAGACAAATGAAAATCCAGACTTGATAGATACACGGCAATTAACCACAACCCTTATGGTTTGTAGTGCCTCATGAGCAAACCAGCACTGCCCTCAGCCCCGAGACATCCTGTGGAAGCAACCGGGACGCCTGCAGAAATCACCCAGCATTATGTTCTGCCCCTTCTCCAGTTTTGCCTGTCTTACCCTGCAGCTCCAGGAGCTCCTGCCTCTGCCGTTGCCCCTTCCCTTCTCTTCCCATTCTCCTCCCGCTCCTTCCCTTGAAGTCACCAGTCCCATTGCCCTCCCTCCTGGCAGCGGTGCCAGATGTCAGCCTGACCCACAGCCGCCAGTTCGGGTCAGTTATCAGGGTTATGGTGCAAGGGGAGCGATGGGCTCCAGAACTGCTGGCAAATAGAGCCCCAGGCTCTTTCTCTTGGTAGCAAACTGCTCACAGCAGAGCTGCAAGTCTGAAAGACTGTTCACACACACCGCAATGAAAGCCTAAGGCACCGAGAGCTGAGAAAGGTGACTCTTGACTATGTTAAGCATCAGTCATTCGTAGAAGTTTCACTTACTGCACGGGGGGGGATGGATGACTTGAATGCCTCCTGCAAGAATAACTGCACACTGAAGGCAAGGGCTAAAGTTTCTGGAGAAGGGATGCTGCTGTTTGCTGGGAAGGCGATGCTGCAGCACTCCAAGGAGAACTACTCAAAGACCCCGGGCTGCTGCAAGGAGATATCAGAGGCACTCATCGGGGAACATCATGTGTATTTAAACCAAAACCAGACTTGTATTCTTGACCAAAGTCCACTCCTTGAAGGATGTGCCCTGATGAAAGAACAGCTCCAAGGCAATGGTATGCAGTTTGCTGGAAGGAGAGAGGAAAGCTTCAAGCCTGACATAAACCAGGGCTCCGATTCCTCTATCATCCCAAGACAGCACCACAGATAAGGCTGCGTCAACTTTTCCATTTGAGCACTCTCCCCTCGAAGGTTTATAGTCAGAGTGAAAATGTTTTGGCCAGGTGGAAACCTAACATACAGGCTCCCAAAGCAGGGAGCTGCCCAACCACATAAAACATCACTATGTCACCCACCCAGACCTGGTTTCCCCCCACTGGAAAAGAGAAAAGCTCATTTTCCTCCCCACTGAATTCTCCAGATTCCTCTATAGCAGATAAGCAACACCCCTCATATGGGCTGGGGCTGCTCATCTACAGCCCTGAGCCCCCACAGGGGCTGCAGCTGCTCGTCTACAGTCCAGTGCCCTCACATGAGCTGGGGCTCCTCATCTACAGTCCAGATCTGTACAAAGTGCCCTGCAACATCAAACAACCCATGGGACTGAAACACAAACAGATTAAACATTAACCCGGGAGCTAAGCACAGGGCATTGTGACCTCAGCGCTGCAATCCTACCCCAGCCCAGTGCTGCTGGCCATGCCCCAACCTCGCCCACTGTGCTGTGCTTTTCGAGAGGCAAAACTATGGAGACGGTCCATGGAAAGCAGTCCCCAGGCCAGGGGCTGCAGGCACCAGTCCCTGCTCCTGCTCAGGTGCAGCACCCAGCACCCAACCTCACATGCTGGGGACATACAGGGTGATGGGGAAGTATCTGGGTACCAAGGAGCAGCACAGTGCGTCCCCCTTTGCTTCACTGCAGTTATCCCCAAAGACAGAAATATTTGTGCTTGTTTTTCTGCTGCTGCTGAGCAGCTATGAAATGTCTCCCACTACAGAGAGACGGAATAAATCCCAGCTCCTGAAGCAGCATCCGAAATCAGCTTCTCTCCGATCTCCATCACAATTTCAAACCTTTAATTTACTGAGGCTTCAGTGAAGGCAACATTTGTGCTTGTTTACCGGCCACAGAGGAGCTTGTGAGCGCTGGTGGTTTATCACATTCACCCAACAGATACATTCTGGGGAGCCTCTTGGACTGGCCATGACTTGTCACAAATTCCTGGTCACAAACTTTTCCTCCCTGTCCCCGCGATGGCGGGCACACACTGTGCCTCCAGCAGCCTTTTGGGATCGCCTGAAAGGAGCCTGGCTTTCTCCTTTTCAACGTTCAAATAAAAGAAGAAACAGAAAGGAGGAAAACAGCCTGATTTTCTTCTCCTTCCTCTGTTAAACCTTGGAGTGCTGGCCTGAGCCGCAGCATTCCTGGCCCGGGGAAGCACCCCCGCAGGCTCCATGGAAGGGTGAAGGCCATGTGGAACCCAGAACACTTTTCCCCAGTACCTTCCATGAATCTAGGATTCACTGCTGTACATCAGTGAAGCAACTTTGCTCTTTCTGGAGGGAAGGGACAGATTGGGGGAGAAAACTCTATCCTAATTGCTGCCAAATTCCACAGATTTAGTTATTAGTAGGCAATTAGGAACCTTTATTAACACTTCCTACTATGTTAAGCTCCATTTGCACCGCATCCCTGCACCAGCCAGGACGTTTCCGATGGAGCGGCACCCTGGCTCCAACGCACACATGGCATCACGTACCAAAAACTGTGTCTTCCTGCGTGCTGCCTCCCAGGGCCCTTCCCTGCAGATGTATTTAATGTGGTTGTCTTACAAAATAAATCTCAATGAAAAGAAACAGAGATTAAAAATGAGGGAGTCAGGGGAGGTAAATAAAAAGTGCGGCTGCACAAAGGGAAAAACAGTTTTGCTCTTGTTTTTTAACTCACAATCAACATCTGAGCTATTCAGGAAACTGGTGCACTGCCCTCCAACCAACTTCAATTAGGGAATTCAAAAGCAGTCAGACAAAAGAATGCCTGGGAGTTACTGCACCGCACAGAGATATTTTTAGCAAGAGCTGGGAGGCTGTTTGTGGGACACTGCTTTGCTTCCACTGCACTTCAGCTTTTGTACTTACATTCACAGGACAGTAAGATTTACTAGGTCAGAGGGAAAAAGAGAGGAGAAACGACATAAATGATGCAAATCATTTTGCTTTCTGATACTCCAGGAAGGTATCTGAGCAGAAGCTGATGGAGACCAGACTGAAACACAACATTTGCCTCCATCTGCTTCGAAAAACCATCTTTCGGCTGAAATCTCAAGTCACTCCCTCTGAAGGGATGATGTAAAGGAGCACACACAGCCCCGGGAAGGTCTGGGTGCCCTGTGCTCAGCATGGAGCAAGCTGCCTTAACCCACAGCAGAGCTGCAGTCAGATCTGGCCACTGACCTCTCCCCCCACCCTGGTCACCAGATGGCTTCACAAGTGGCATGGCAGTGACACTACCGCATGAAGACACCCATCCCAAGCCCATGGCCACAGATGCTGTTTGGCTCCTCAGACCGGCACAGCCGCGCAAGACCCAGCCCCAGCGCTTCTGAGAAGCCATTTCCTTACAACGACAGGCTGCAGCCGGGGGCCGGCAGGGAGCCGGGAGGCGATGCCCAAAGGCAGGGTTGGTGCTGGGGAGGCAGCGGGCATCCACCGCCTGCGCCATCGCACCGCTCCTCCAGCGCAGCCCCCTCTTCCGCTCCCTCCCACCACTGCGGCAGCGCAGATGGCAGCAGTGTGACCTCGCTGTTCCTGCCTCCTTGTTTTGATCCTGCAGTCTTGATTGTTCAGGCTAATCCCACACTCCCAGCCTTGGCTGCCAGCCAGGACTGTTATTAATGGCACAAAAGCTTCTCATTCCAGCTACTTCTACATCCGCTAATGCTGTTGTTGCCTTCTCGTGCTCCCCCTCTCACCACATTACAAACTGGAGCTGAAATATACTTTACACGGGGCGGGGGGGGAACCTTTCTCTGATCATCCTTGCACGCTGAAGGCTCCACCAGAACCATACCGGAAAGGCTTGTCTGCTCCAGCAACAACTACCAATGTCAAAGCAGTAAGACCATCCTACTCATCCAGCGATCGGCTCCAAAGCAATAAACAGCACACAGATGTGGGGAGTTTCCAGCAAACCCTGAAGGAAACACAGGATCCCAGGCAGAAGTATGCACAGCTGCCCGCAGAGCCCCAGGGACAGGCTCTGCTGCCCAGGGCAGGAGGAACACCAATGCTGACCAGGGGGACAGGGACAGGCAGCACTGTAGCCACAGGGGCACGGCACCCATCTGCTTCCCTGCCCCGCTCTATGCAACTGCATTCAAATAACTGTGAAGCCCTCATTAAAAGCACACATCTGAAAGGCTTCGAACTGTTGGCAATTTAGCCACTCACACACCAGTCTTTCATGGCAGGTCTTCTCTCCCTCTGCAAGGAACCCAAAGTCCCCTGTGCAGGGCCAAAGAGCTATCCTCGGATACATGCCTTGTGTCTGGTGAAGCCCACCACACCGAATGCCTGGCCCTTCTCCATCCTCCCTTGGCTTTAAATTCCCTCCCAGTGAGAGGTCTGCAGGGCAGAAGCGCTATGGGGCGATGCTTCACTGGCCTCACCGACCAGGGGCTGCTGGCACAGCACTGGGATGCAGGTCTCACATCAGCTCGACCTGCTCAGACCCAGCGCTGGTTTGGAAGGGGATGGGATGAGGATATTCATATCAGGGCTTTCTGATCTACCAGGGACCAGCCAGCCGTGCCCACCACGCACAAACCAGCCCCTGGGGCACAGCTCACAGCAGCTGCAGCTGCGACTGATCGCCCATAAAGTCTCGTCCTGAGTCAGCCGAGCAGAGCAGGGCCTCAGCACACACTGGAGGCCCTCAGGCTGAAGCTTAATGAAGTTTAGAACTGCTCTGAACTGCAAACCCAGCAAGAGGCAGTGTCCTGGGACCCTCCTGGGGGAGCAACCCCCAGATCCCGTGCTGGGGATGTGCTGGCATGGGGAGCATCACGTCGAAGCCGTGTCTGAAGAAACCTGCCTGGTTTTCAGGCCAAGCCATCGCCCTGGTGAGATGATTCACCACCCTGCCCTCACTACTTGTCAAAACGCGAGAAAGGAGAAAAGCAGCTACGGGCAAGTTTCTTCTGATGAGGAAGGTCAGTACATTTTTAATAAAGGGCTCTTTAAAGATAATCTCATTTCAGTATTTACCCGTTAAAGATGTTACAGAGATCCAGGCATAATGAAGTCAAAGGAGAGGACAATAAAAGCACGGCTGGGATACTGCAGTGTATCTCTGTTGCTGCTGGAGGGCTGGAGCAGCAGAGGAGGGGATACCCCACAGAGGAGGGGGTTCACGCACCAGGAACCACTGCCTATTGCTCACTCACGAAACATCCGTAGGAGTGTCTCTTTTCTTAGATCCAACAGCTTGGTCTCTTTTCCCTTAAACCCCATAGCGTGTGTTTCCACCTCCCACCACCCAGCCCCTGCCTGCTGCTCCACTGGCACGCTCAGCCCAACAGGCTGGTGCAAGCCCCTTGCCCTCCCCATTCGACACAAACACTGCAGCAGCAGCTCCTACTTTAAGGTGTAGCCCATGTTTACCAGCGCACAGGCCTGATTTAAACTCCTGAAGACATCTCCCGCCTTTCGCTATAGCAACCCCAGCAGATCTTCCCACTTTGGGAGCAGCTTTGCAGCACAGCTCTGTATCCGCAGAGGTTAAACCTGATACAAGAACTTAAATACAAGCCAGTAGCTCCTGGAGTCAGCAGGGGTGCTTCACAAAAGCCCTGCTCCAAAGGCAGAGCTCCAGTGCAGCTCCTCATGTGCTACGATTAACCCTCGGGATTGAAAATTCTCTTGACTTGCTCAGCTCCCAGGAGCTGCTCTCATCCTCCTCGGCTCTGCGAGCACCGGGTTTCTGTGACATGCACCACACACCATTTACTTCAGGACAATTGAGGGTGATGGTTTGGGGATGGAGGGTACACACCAACTAAGCGTACAGTACACGAGAGCACCAGGAACAGAACGTTTATGTCAAGCTTGGAATTACTTCTCTACTGTGCTTGGGAAAGATCTGGCGCCTGTTCCAAGTCACTGCGCTTCGGTGCAGACGGTGCAAGAGGCAAAAAAAAAAAAGGAATCTTTATTTAAAACTACTTCATAGTCGCAAGATCAAGCAGAACAAATGGAAAAGCATGTTCTGAGTAAAATGTTACTTCTAGAGCTCAAATGGCACTTTTAAGTCCACATCAAAGAACATTCAGCTGAGGTTGCAGAGAGCCAGGAGAAGGAAGCAGGGAAACCAGCATGGATTACTGGATCCTGGGCAGGTACAGCAAAGCCATGTGGATCCACAGGTATTTAGCACAGCTGCACCACTAACACATACAATGGAGTGGCCTCGTGAAGCAACTGGGTGTTAAGACACAATTAGTGCAGCAGCCAAGAGTCACAGATATAAGGGAGAGAAGTGAAGAAAGACCAGCAAAAATAGCTCAAATTAATAAAATCGTTTCCAAAGCCAAAAGGCTTCAGTGCAGCCATCTCAGCAAACAGCCCAACAGGCACAGACAGAACTTCCCAGAGCTCATCCTTGCACTTTCTGCAGACATGGACCAGCAGCTACAGCAGATATTTAAAAACCAAGGCAGTATTTAAAGCAGAGCCTAATACCCTGATATTTAAAGGATGCGAGGTCTGCTGCAGCCCCATGATAGGCTGTTCTCATGCTAGCAACCTGCCTAAGAAACCCAGTGTTTTCAGTCCCATTCCTTCAGCTTCATCTTCCAGACAGCAGGGACCTTCCTCTATTTCAACACACAGCCTGGAACAAAGCGAGCGGGATGGGTGTCAGACAAGGTCGTCCCGAATCCGGAGGGCAGCAGATGTTTAGAAGGCGACTGTGCTCCCAGCACCCTGCCCAGGCTCTGGCAGTCATTAATGGATGGGCTCCCAACCCACCAGATGCTCTCAACTTTCTCCTTGCTAAGCTAAATAGCTTGTGTTTCCAAGTCCTAGCACATGAAATGAGTCTTCTGAGCCCCATTCAGCCAACCAGCCTCTTCTTTTCTCTTTTCTTAAGTGAACACTATGTTAATCTCATTAGCCATGCCATAGCAAAGCCAGTCTGTGAGTTGGTCCCACCTACTGCCCAAATAATCTTCAGCAGCTCCCATAACACAGGGAGTGCTCTAACCCCAGGGGTACTGGGGAATAAGAAACAGTACTGGGTTTAGGATAAACCCAACTTTTTGTTGCCAGACCAATGGAAACAGCAGCAACCCAGAGACACAGAGCATCCCTTCCACCCTATCCCAGTGGTGAGCAGTGCCTGTTGCTGGCCTTTGGCTCCAGCACATACACACCTCAAGAATGTCCCTGCACCACACCTACACCTACTTGCAAACATACAGCCCAGCCTCAGCACCTCCAGCCCCACACGAGTCTCTCCTGCACATGAGCAGCAGCAGGTAATGGCTGATGGATGCTTCTGCTGAGCTCTCCCATTTCTGTACAATTATAGGGCTCAAACAACAAAATACTGAGGGTTTCAAATGCGGTTGGACATTATTTGGAGAGCATGGCCTTGATCCTTGCTCATGTCATCGTAAGTGTTTAGGATATCCCCTGGGGAGAATCCGAACTAGAAATCTCAACCTGTGTAGCCTTTAGTTCAGTCCTATCTCACATTCATGATCAAGAACAACAGAAACACATTCTGTGACCCCAAAAAAGTTCACGTGGGAAAGCACTGTGTTCAAAAGACAAAGAGTCACCTGATGGCAACACACCTACACGGAATGCTCAGGCCTGCACCTGGGGAAAGAATTTAATCACCAGTTTCTGATTCCCCATGGAAGCCAACACACCTCCTATATCCAAAGCACTGGGTCGCCTCTTCTCCAAGAAGAAGAGGTCACATCTGACCAGGCACATGAGGTGCTGAAGAGATGCTGTGGCACCAGTGCTGCACCAGGAGCATGGGGACAAGGTGGGTGAGGATGATGAAGGTGGCAAAGCCATCTCTAAGGGCAGAAGCACTGACACCTGCACACACACAGCCTCTTCTGAAGAGAGGCAGAGGCATCAGGGAAGCTACAACGGCCAGGAGGGATGTCCCGATGGGTGGGTGCGAGGAGGCTCACAGTGAAGGTCTCCCCCCACAAGCCAGGATCCCACAAGAAGCAGCACCTTCACTACTGTCCATATCACTGGCATTAATTCCTTTGAGCCTATTTGGTAGACTGGAGCTGACAAAACAGACTGGACAAGAACAAGTGAGATCCCTGCTTCCGGGTATGTACGATCGAAGAGCACAAACACAGCAGAGGGAAAATCCACAAGCTGCCCTTCACAAGGAGCACTGACCAGATGGGTCTGTAAATGGGATTAAGAGGAAGATGGCTCTATTGCATCCAGCCCTCTCCTTCAGGGCTGGAAACTCACCCTTCTGACAGCCAGGTCTCTACAACAGGGAACCAGCCTTTTTGCTTTTACCTTCTTTGTTCTTTCAAGCCACTTCCTCCCTGGTGTTTACCTCACAGACCAGCCATCTCCCCCAGCTCACAATTCCTCCGTCTCTGGAAAGGCTTTGAGATGCACATTATACAAGATACACAGAAATAAATTGTTTTTAATCCTCCAGATTCTAGTGCTCCCAAACAAGGATCTTAAAGAGCTTTGCAAACAATGGATTAAGCTTTAAGACTCCCTGAGAGGTCAGAAAGCGCCTCTCTCTCAGAAGCAGAGGAAGGTGAGCAAGGCTGAAGGCTCTGTAATACAACTTTATCATCACTGCAGAAGTGACTTTTTTCTATAGGCACAAGTGAGCCTACCACTAATCCATTACTGGTCTAGTGACACCTTTGCCATTTTTGCTCCAGACTCTGAAGCAGTTTCAAACACACCATACGCTTTCAAATGCCAAACTCTTGTTTTCTTTCCCACCTTAAAGCACCAGGGTTAGGGTTATCCCAACCATCTCAGGGATAGCAGCACCACCAGGTCCTGAAGCTGTGGACAGACACGAGGCTTCTCTTGGAGCACTAGTAAGGTTTGGTGACAACGTGGCTTTCCTCACACAGGAAGCTTTCTCAGCGTGTATTTCCAGCAGCTCACCGGATGAAGTCCTACAGAGAAAGGCACCTTCTTGGTTAGCTCCTCAGTGTTACGACGACTTTGGGTCACTCACTACAACCTACATTAACGTGACGTCACGTATTCTTAGTGCAGCCCGGTCTGTAAAGCCCATATTTTTCTTCCCAACTATATTTTGCATACATCTTGTAAACAAGCTTTACATCCTTTTGATCAGCGCTCTGCACGGAGCCCGGGGAGGGGGAGGAGACTTCCTGTTCCACTATTGCAATCGCTCTCAGCAACGTGCTGTGCTCAGCTCCTGCCACCCCGTGAGCAGTGATGAAATGTTCTATTTTGGTGGCTTTTTCTTCATCTCTGTAGCAAACGGGCTGTGCTCTAGTCCAGCACCGCTGCTGAGCTGAATGCGGGTTTTGACATTCGTTTTAAAGCGGCAGAGCAATTTGTTGCAGCATCGACTTTTGAGGCCAAAATGGCCAACTGAGAACCCAGTTCTCTAGCCAAAATGCCTTCACACTACCTGGCTTCTCTGTTTCTTTGCCAGCTGTCTGAAAGCAGACATCTTTGCTGAAGAACTTGTTTACAGAGAATCCAGGCTCCTGTACACGGTGGAGCACAACCACCGTGTTTTCTTGCTATTGCGTATCTGCTGCAGATAAGTTCAGTTTCTGCTTGCCCACAGGCAAGCAGCCAAATACTGATACCTCCCCCCATACCTCATGGTGACTTCACACACTCCAACCCTCACTTCTCCTACACCCGTGGCCTTTGGGAAGTACAGCCTGACTGGATCATGCAGGGTGCTGACAGGAAATACCTCTGTCCTTGTTCCAGAGACACATCAGCTGGAGCTGCAGGAGGTTGCTGTCGCCCTCCCTTTGGAAAGACCAAACCCCCCCCCAGACTCTGGTGCTGGAGGCCTCCAGAAGTGTAAATGGTTAAAGGCAATCTCTGGTGCTCTCTTGTGACTCCAGCTCACCACTTCCACGTCCACCCTTTGTCAGCTTATGCGAGGAGCTTATAAAATCAGCACGCTGTAGGCAGCAATGCAGAAATGTTATGGAGTCAGTTACTAATACAGTGTTTTGCATACTGTGTTTCAAACACTACATGCTCCTACATGTCCAGTGTCAACCAGGGGAAAAAATTGCCAGACCAGAAAGAAATCTTCCTAAAGTGAGTTATTCGCTATCCAGCAGGCTACCAGGTGCACTGCAAGGACCCCGCAGGGATATTCCAGCTTTCATTCCAACCCTTTCCTTTAGAGAACAATCTCAGTTCATTTCCTAGTGATTTTCCTACTCCGCCTGCAATCAGTGTGCCTCCCAGCTATGCCCACTGTGGTCCAGCACAGGCAGCACTCAGACAGAAACGCCTTATGCTCATCAATGCAGTGAGCAGTGAGGACCTAGCAGGTTTAGTATACAAAACAGGGAAGGAAAATACATGCAGCACAGACTCTTCTGGGTGAAACCATTTGCAAATCCAAAGGAAAGCATTTTGTTTCCAACAAACAGAACGTATTAGATGAAGCTGTGGGTGTGCAACTCTTACAGATGCTCTATGTGAACTGAAATTTGATGAAATTATTACAGAAACATTCCGCCACCTCCCAAAATAAGCATCTCTGTGTGTCTTTGCCTGGCTAGATCATGAAAAAAGCCCTGCACAGCGGAGCTCAGTTTCCATTTCCTCACACACTCCTACCAGGGCTGAGCTTACAGGCAAACGTACCGACCTTTCCTCAAAGAAATCAGTGTTTGCTGTTCCTTATAAATTTGCAGGATTTTGGCTGGCTTCCACTTCACCCACTTCTGAATACGACGCTCCCCACCCCCACACAACTGTTCCTTTCTGAGGGATGACAGGCTACCCGAAAAATCAGAGGAGCGCTCCAGCATCCTGCCTGGATGGCACCGCTCCGGCAGCAAAGGAGCACGGGGAATGTCAGACCAACCTGTTGCAGGAGCACCTTGCTGTGGTTCAGTGCACCCATTCTTCCTGACCTCCCTCTGAAATGACATTTTTCCAGCACTCCCTGCGCTCCCAATTTTCAAACAATCACTTGAGGCACATTTTAACTCTTTATTATTTTCCTATGAAAAACATGAGACCTGGGATCCCTTGTGAAAGGCCCCCATGGTTACCAGAAGGATCACCCCGCAACCTTGCTCTGCTTTTCCGCCACTGCTGATGTGGTACACAAAGAATGAGATTTTTCAATTTGTTTTGTCCACGAGCCAAAAAATTCCTGTTAATGGGCTGAATATGGTGCCTGTGCTAGGCTCCCACCGCTCCCGCTCAACTCCCGGTCACAACATGCACTACCTACAGCGCAGAGCTGGCCTCCTTTTGCAGGAAAATAAGGGCAAACCAGCTAGAAAGCATGTTTGGAATCTGGAGATTAATTCCATGTAAACTAATGCATTCAAACCTCTTTGTACAGCTTCAGAAAGGGCTGTCTGATCCCAGTGAGAAACAGGGCAGTGCATACCCACACCGTACGATGGAGAGAGCTGCCTCCATTTTGGAACTCTTTCCTAAAGCTCACCACCATGAATGCAGAAGCCGAGCCCCACTGCGGCCACCCACCCGCGCCATGGACCATCACTGTAGCCCATCGCAGGCGCTGCCCGCTGCTCACAGGCAGGGAGCATGAGGCCAGGGGCAGCCTGCAGGGAGACAAAGAGGGGCCAAGAGGGCAGGGCAGCGGGTCAGGAGGCGAGAGGGCTCCCACGGGAGCCTCTGCCCTGGACTTGCAGCTTTTGTTCGTAGGAAAATGCCAGGAGCAACAAAGCGGTGCGAGGCCACGGGGGGACCCGCACTCCTGCCTGTGTGACAGAACTCCCCTCGCCAGTGGCTCCCGCTCCTCTTCACCGTCTCGCTTTCTCTCTCTGGGAGATAAATTATTCAGAATGAAACCATTTTGAACTCTGTTGGGATGCTGAGCAAAGCTAAGATGGGTGGTGCTGCAGAGGAAGCTGTCAGGGACAGGAACCAGGTCTTCCTCACACTGAAGGTTGCAAGTGCAATTACAGCCAACCCCAATTCGAACCCAATGCCACACAACACAGAAATAAATGGAACAAAGCTCTAAGAGCTCCCATCACACCCAGA
The DNA here is from genome assembly GCA_009867235.2 of Psittacus erithacus. Taxonomy (NCBI): domain Eukaryota; kingdom Metazoa; phylum Chordata; class Aves; order Psittaciformes; family Psittacidae; genus Psittacus; species Psittacus erithacus. Next base: position 16,326 of record WYDI02014901.1, read on the forward strand.
GACACAACCTGAGTGCGAGGCCCAGGAACTGCTGTGCCTAGCCCATTCATGGATGCTCCCACAAAGCCACCCCATCAGTGATGCCTGAGCACTCTCCCTGTATTTTCTTCCAGCTGTCATGCTATAAAGCAGCAGAAGTAAAGACAGCTGAGCAGGGCATGGTTTGCAAGGGATCTTCATGTGCAAGGGCAGCTCTGCACACTGCAGGCTATTGCCACGCTTAGGCAGGAGGTGACTGCTCCCATCAGAGACATGCAGGGCCGAGACCATGAAGGTGACCCACAGCCAAGAACCCTGCCAAGCTGCTGGGAGGACTGGGACACCCTGCAAAAAGCAGTGGGCAGCACAGGAGTGTTGTGGAGGACAGGAGCTCTCTTGACATGGGATGGATCCCTAGAGAGACCCAGCACTGAGCTGCTTTCCACCAAGACTGCACCAGTGGGACCCCCTGTACTGGGCTGTCTGATGCGCAGCACATGGCCACAGTGGTTTGCGCCACAGATGCTCCTTAGACATGAGCATCAGTAAGGTATTTGGCACGGGGCCCCACCATACAGCTGTATTCAGGTCCATCAACAAAAAGGTAGTTCAGAAGAAGCAGGGTTTTGTGTTGTTTTGCTTTTAAACAAGGAGACAAAACAATGAAATGGCCTGGAAACTATTCTACATTAAAAGTCACCATAGCACTAAAACCCTAGCTCTGACAGTTCTGGGTGAAGCCCTTTGGAAGTTACCATGGTAGTCGAGGCAGCTATTCGCCCACTCCTTCAATAATGCTGGATTATTGTTTTTAATGCGATTCAACCACAAACAAGCAAATGTTGCTGAAGGAAAAAGTACTTTCTCACACCATAATCCCCCCTCCAAGCCTTTATCTGCGCCATGAGCACACAGCTAAGGAGGAGGCAGCAGGTAACGGGGAGCCAAGCCAAACACACAACACTGAACTTTGCTCCCTCCCTCTCCAGGGAGAGAGGAAATTTAAGAAGCAGATTCAGGATTTCAGCATCCATTTCACTTTCCCTGCCCCCTCCTGAACTATCGCTCCCTGGGCCCCAAACGGCTACACAGATGCTGTGTCAGCTGAATGCTCTGCTCGCTTCCTCTCTCAAACACCAGCTCAGCAAGCCTCGCAACACGCTCCGTGTCAGACGAGAAAGCCAAGTATTTTTGGAATACATCTCTCCTCCTTTTAATTAAGGGCCCAGGTAGAGAGCAGCTCACGCAGAAGAGCTCGCTCGGCAAAGCCGTATCCAGCAAGGCTGACAGAGGCAAGTTGGAGCAAGACAAGAGCCAGACAAAGGAAAGCAAACACGGGCTGTAAGGGAGGAGCAGGATACAACTGCATTGACCTGCCCGGCTGTTATTTTCGCAATCCAGCCGAGGTCTAGAAACTCCTGTGGCAAAGGGAAGGCTCCTCCCGGCTGAGAACGCCTGGCAGCATCCCCCCCCAGCAGCACAGCCCTCATCACCCAAGTGAAAACACCTCAAAGCCCAGACACTGCAGGTAACTGGTGGAGGCTGAGGAGTCATCTCCCCATGTGCCAGATAAACCCCATTCCTTCCCCAGGGACCTCCCCCAGCCCAGGGGCAACCCAGGAACAAGGGCTGCTATAGCTCTGCCTCTCCAAAATGTGCAGCTCTGAGCAGGGTGAGGCAGATGTAAAACAGAAAAAGCAGCTTCCACCACTAAGCCAGGGAAGGCAAGACTGAGCCTGCACGCCGCGCGTGCCAGGGGCATCGGGTGCCATGTCACGGACCTGGTGCTGGCCTAAGCAACACATACTGCTGGCTCTACAGAAATAATATTCCTCATTCTTAATCCGGTATAAATTATTTGTTACAATAAAGACTCGCGCTGAAAGCCTTGAGGCTTTGCTAACAAAGCTGGGCTTGCACGCAAGCTGCCAGCGTTTGAGACTGGTTTAATCAGCTGGAGAAGCTGTGAGCGCGCTGGGGGAGCACGTTCAGGCTTCGTAAGACGCAGTTTGAGTGACTCTTCAAGCAGCAATTCCTTCCCACACTCCCCTTGACTCCAACTCACAGCGACAGGGAACAACTCAAGCTGGGAAACGCTTTGCCACAGTATGAACTGGGAGCACACCATCACCACCGTGGCCTTTGAATGGGTCCATCCACAGAGGGATTCGTATTCTTGACAAGGGGCAGCTTCTGTGCCCAAGTGTGTTTCCAGCCAGCGCCCCAGCGAGCAGCAAGCCAACCACTTTCAAGATGAACTAAGGCCACCGCTTCTGTGGAGTTACACTGGTATAAGGCAGCTTTGTTAAACCAAAATGAAAGCTAAACCCGTGCTATGTTCACCCCATTGTTCTTTGCCTTTTCGAGTAGCTGTTTTCTCTCCTCCATCACTCCCAGCTTCGCACGCTCAGCTGTGACTCTTTGCGCCTCCCTTTCCCTGCCTTCTGCTTCTGTTTGCCCTTTTGATCTCCACTTCTCAGCTTGTTTTCTGCCGCGGCCCCATCCCCCATGCCCCATTTCCACTTTTATTAGGGTGCGAGGCAGAAGGCTCAAAGGGTGAACAATGCGTTTCAGCTGAAAAGGCTCTGAAGCTGAATTGGGCTGTTTACTGATAGATTCCCCGCTCTCCTGAAATCAGTATTTTACCTCTACCCAAGAAATTGCTGTTTATTTTCAGATGGAAGCAATTATAAAAAGCTGATGCCACTTAAATGCATAAAACCATGATCAGGAGTACCAGATTACAAGCACTTTAACAAGAAAAAGCAAACAAACAACACCACATCATAACTGCACCTCCCCAAAGCCCACAGTTTCTAGAAGTTATTTTGGAGTGCAATTGTAAACCTTCTGCTGCTGTAAGGACAGGTTAAGGCTTCAACCAGCTCCTAAATGTGAGCCAGCACACTGGTTTGTGCTTGAGGCAAGTGTGCTGTCCTTCCACCCAAACTAGGAACGTGTACCACAAAGCTGCTTTCCTATCCAAGAGCAACTCCAAAGCATTGCTTCAATTAAAGTGTGCTCTTTTTTCAAGTTTAAATACTGAAACTCTTTAATCAACGTAGAGCAAGTGACAAAGCACAACCATGCGGCTTCTGCCCCCACTGTCACTTCCCAGCCAAAAGCTGGATCCTTCTTACAGAATCAGCATCTCCTGAAGATGATCCCTGTGCTGGGTAACACTGTCCATAAATCCAGAGGCAGGAGAGGAGATGAAAAAGCAGAATACCATGAGCTGTGAAGAGAAGATTTTCGTGCTCTGGTCCGGCTGGTGCAGCCGCCTCCATTAGCAAGCATGCCCAACACTAACCAGGCAGAGCACATTAAACCAGCAAGAAGGAAAAGGCCAGGACAAGCCTGTAAGGTCTGCATCTCAGAACAGCCATAACCATGGGGCTCCAGCAGAAATACAAAGACTAAGAAGAGCAGCACATTAGAGCCCACAAGCACCCCAGGAACTCAGCAACCACAAGAGCTGGGCAACCCCTGCCACCTCCCCAGTGCAAGAACCAACCTCTGCAGGCTCAGCAGTGAATTGAAGTAAATTAAACCTCAGCTCATGCAAGGTGTACAATTGTTTTTTTCATCACAGAAAGATACATTTTCAAGATGACTGACCAAAGAAAACATAAAGCACTTGAGGCTAAATTACAACCCTCTGACTATAAGCTATAAATTCTGTTATTTAAAATTCAAGATTTGCAGTCTGTAGAGGAGGTTTGGGAGCTGCTGATCAATGACTGAAATGAAAGATAATGCTTTACATGATGCACAGAGCTTCCTCCAAGGGAAGACAGATTAACTCTCTAGATCACAGCCCTCAACCACACAAGTTTATTTCCTTACCATTACTATACCCTAAATAATTTAAGACAGTATTAAACCAGTAGCAGAAAACAATCTTAAGCAAAGAGATTTTATTTCTATGGAATAAAATTTCATTTCTTAAAATAAAACCAACTACCTGCAAACACTGCAGCTGGAGTAGCTTCCTTTAAAGAACACAGGCACTGGGAAAGGATAGCACCTAGAAGTTCCCTAGGCAGAAGCCTGACCAGGCTTGGCTACTTAGGCCTCACCTAGTTAAGGGGCAGGGAGAAATTCAAGCAAAAATCATATTAAGTACTTCAAAAAGACTCGCAGAACCTATCATGAGGTCACTCTGTAGATCAAGTATTTGCCAAGGTGTCTCAGTTCTGAAAAGGCAGTCCTAAATACCTGAAAAGCACGCACCAACACGCCACCAGCAGACTGGCCGCTGTTTTCCTACCCTTGTTCTTGTCCCCAGGAGTTCAGACCCAGGATGAGGTGACATCAGACTAATGACCAGTTTGGACTTTGCGCACATAACAGCTATATTTGATCTAAATTCTACAAGATAAGGTGGAAGGATGTCCTGTTCCTCCTCCAACACCATGCATTTTCGCGCACAAACGCACCAGAACAATGTGTGGAGGGGCACAGAAACCCTCTCTCACCTCCTGGCGTGACCAGTGCTTAGAAACAATAACTCCACATTATGGGATCATGGCAGCACTCAATTACTGGGAGCACTGAAGTGAAAAGCACCAAAGGATGAAATTCAAAATCTTCAGTGCCTCAAACAGTGCCTCCCCTAAGGAGAAATCACCTCCTTACTCCTCCTTGACCCACCCGTACCTCTGAAGACTCTCCCAAGCTACACATTCACTGGAGAGCCTCATTTAACCTCTCCTGAGTAATGCTTTAAACAATTTTTATAATAAAAATACAACTGTGGCAGTTGAAGAAGATTTCAGAAACAACAGACGAGCATTTCCAAATTAAAACACACAAGCACGCACTGTGCATAGATAACACAGCCTGGTTTGTGTTGGAAGGGACCCTAAAGCTCATCCAGCTCCAATCCCTGCCATGGGCAGGGACAACTTCCACTAGAGCAGCTTGCTCCAAGCCCCTGTGTCCAACCTGGCCTTGAGCACTGCCAGGGATGGGGCAGC
>WYDI02014904.1:0-11405 GCA_009867235.2 Psittacus erithacus
AAGCCATTCCCCCTTGTCCTGTCCCTACAGGCCCTTGTCAAAAGCCCCTCTCCAGCTTTCTTGTAGCCCCTTTAGGCGCTGGAAGCTGCTCTAAGGTCTCCCTGGAGCTTTCTCTTCCCCAGGCTGAACAAGCCCAGCTCTCTCAGCCTGTCTCCATAGCAGAGCTGCTCCAGCCCTCAAAGCATCTTCGTGGCGTCTGGAGCCGCTACAACAGTTCCACATCCTTCTTATATTGGTGGCCCCAGAGCTGGACTCAGTTCTGTGAGTGCAGGTGGGGCTCAGGGTGCCCATCTCCTGGTATGAGGTAAGGGCACGTCCAGCCAGCTTTTGTGTATTTTACGTACGATCAGAGACTGTCCTAAAGACAAGCAGCAAAAGTCATTAAAGGTGTTGGGGTCCTGCATCACATTCCCTCCGAAAGGGGGAGCCAGTGTGGTCCCCATGCCCCATCCATAGCATGGATGTTGTCGCTGTTGTTTACAGGGCACCAGCTGATGCCCAGAGAACAGGAGAAGGCTCATCATGCAACATGTTGAGAAGCTGTGGAGCTCCTTCTAATGTTGTAAAATAGAATATGGTTCAAGAGGAGATTGGACAATTTTTTGTCAGGAAAACCCAGCTGTGGTGCATTGCTAAACACTTCCATGTTCTTCCAGGCCACATCCATGTTGCAACAGGTTGCAGACTGAAGGGTGTTTGAATATCCTATATGTTTGCCCTGTTCTTGCAGGCTTGCCTGTGCATGCCCTACCTGTACCAGAGCCTGCGAACATCAAGCTACCTATAGTTCCCATGGTGGGCTGGGGGCTGGTATAGAGCTGATAATGAGGATAAGGGTGCAGACACCATCCTTAGGGTCCTTCATCTCTGTTGGTGCATGCGGAAAATGCTCCTCTGCCCTCTTGCTCCCCTGCCTGCCCATCTCCATGAGGTCCTGGGGCCATGCCGATCCCCAGGCATCTCCCCCATCCCACCTTTCTCCCTACCTGCAGCACGAGGAGGCATCCAGCCGGAACCACAGCCTGGTTCAGCGGGTGCAGGACCTGGAGCATCGGTACAGCGAGGCCAGCACCCTGCAGCACATCCAGGCCACGCTGCTCTATGACATGCAGGCACAGATTAACAACATTTCCGTCCTGACCGACTGGGCCTGGCGCAACCCCACCTGCCTGGGTCCTGCCGAGATGAGGCTGCAGGAGGAGATGCACCATCCAGGTGATGGGGAGCTGCTGGGATGGATGGGGTGGGATGCTTCATCCTCTCTCAAGGGTAGCGAAGGAAAAGGCTGTGGGGAAACTGCTTTAAATCTCCTTTGCATTGACCAGGAGTCAGATCTCACCCAACCTGCCTTCCCAAGGCAGCCAGGAGGGCTCCTCGGAGCAATGGACACCTCTGGAGATGGCTTCCATGCTGTCTAGGAGAGGGGTCCTGTCCCGCAGTGTCTCCTTTTTGTCTCTATGGGTAGTGGAGATGCTCTCAAGGACCTGCTTGGGCTCTGACAACCATGTTGGCATTGCTCCCACCATCACCTTACTGCAGTCAGCTGCATGAGCTTTTCTCACAGACCCAGGGACCGTTTGTCATCTGGAAAAACCACACAAAACATAGACAATTTTTTTTCCTTCAGCAATTCACAGCATGAAATTAGGGTTTTAATGAAACTCTGCAACTTTGGGAAAACCCCCTCTTTTCTGTTATTACTCACACTTTTCTTTAATGAATGCATTTAGATTTTTGCCAAGTTTTGGGTTGTTTTCCTCAGAGGGGTTCCCATGCCAAGACTGATCAGGGCCAGGGGCTATCCAGCATCTACAAAGCTCAGCCTGGAGGTGCTGGCAGGGAAACTGAGTTGGTTTCGCAACCTGTTCAAGTCCCTAGTCCATGGCAAGGGGTGATGGTCTTTGAGAAGACAAGTCTAGATGAGCCAGTCTGGTCCCCATGCCCCAGATCCCATGTCTAGGAGGTGCATTGGGGAAGGATGTGTTGATACTTTTCCAGCACAGTTTTCCAGCTTGAGCACTGGAAGCTGCTCTACGGTCTCCCTGGAGCCTTCTCTTCTCCAAGCTGAGCAAGCCCAGCTCTCTCAGCCTGTCTCCATAGCAGAGGTGCTCCAGCCCTTTGATCACATCCTGGTTAAAAACCTCTTTAGATTCACCAGAATGATTTTGATCCCCTTCCCTTGTAAGACAGAACCCAGGTTTGTGTTACAGCAGCAGCTTAGGAGAAGGAAAACCGCCTGCTTTTGTCTACACTGACTATTGCTCGAGAACCAGCCTACTCTTTATCAGTGTAGAAGACCTTTGAGGTGTGAGATAAAATCTAATTTGAGCCTTGAAAAATGCATATCATTTCTGTGTTGCCATTAGTAAAAGAGTTGAACCAAAGACCATTCTCCAGCCACAGCAGAGCTGAGCTAAGGAACCTTATTGCTAACCACTGCCCTCAGGTGTGAAGCCAGCGTGCTGTGGAGGTTTTCAGCTTCAGAAGAAGGTCTGAATCCAGGATTATTTACCTGACTGCATGAACATTGTGGTGGCTTTTGTTGTGTGCCCCTTCCTCTACACCATGCACTGAGCACCACGTTTCTCTGCTTCCTTTCCCAGAGGTGAGGCGCGGCAGGAACTGCCCCGTCGATTGTGCCTCAGTTTACTACAATGGGCTCCGGCGGACTGGTGTCTACAGCATCATGCCCATAGTCGGAGGGATGCCTATTGAAGTGCTGTGTGAGATGGACACTGAAGGTACTCCTGGAGGCAACTACAGCATCTTTCAGCAGAGCTTTGGGTGGGATTTGTCGAACCTGAGAGTTGTGTCTCATATCTGAGTTATTCTGAGGCTACCTTATAGTCAGTAGGAGCAGAAGGGCTCTTCTCCAAGGACAGAGGACTTGTTCTCTCTGCTGGCTATTGAAAGGGTTTGGATGAATTGTTCAAACTAGACATTATGGCTAGAATTCAGTTGCCTAAATACAGGTGTTCAGTGGTCTTTAGGATGTCCTTGTGCATCCAAGATATTTGCAGTGCACTAATGGACATGACATACGACTTAGGGGAAAGTAATTCCTTGTGGAGTAGCAGCTGCTCACTGAGGGTATCTGGAGCATCTCTGTAGTTGAAGGCTATGTGTGGGCAATCAGCAGTTGTAACTGTGCTGGAGTGAGGAGGGGAACATAGATGCTCTCCCACATTTCTTTCGGAGTGTAAATGAGGGTGCAGGTGCCTTCTCCAACCCTTTCTGTCTAAATATTCTTATGGAGCACTACTTGCTAACAAAATTAGTGTGCAACACTTGAGTTTTGGAGGAATAATGTCAATCAGCAAGGAAATGGGGCAGTTCCTTGCCCCATGGATCTACTCCAGTCTGGATGGACGTGTCACATCCACACACCCTATTCTGGAGGAAGGGGTTCAGCTCCCTACATGCAGGTATCTGGCCTGCTGGAGAATCCACAGGTGAATGCAGCCTTGGTCATTAAGAAACAGGCTGCTCAAACAATGTGGCCTCTATTATGTCATCACTATTATTTGCCTGACCATCAACACAATCTTGGATGCTGTAGAGTGACAGGCTGTACAAACAGCAAATAGAAAGATGGCCCCAGTTCCCAGGCTCCCCCCAAGCTTACAGTATTGGAATAAAACAAGAGAGGAGGGAGCAATTTGGACAGATGGGAGAGCAGATGGAAACAGTGAGACAATACTGGGAGAGCTCGTGTGCCTCTGTGGTGCTGCAGGAACAGTACATAATAATCTCCAAACTCCAGGATCTCTGGTTTGTTCCAGTCCCAAAACATTTGCCTCCTGAAAACTACCAGCTCCCTCTCATCTAAAACCATCTTAAAATCTGAGGCAGTCAACAATGGAACATCATTATGAACTAGCATGGGAGAGGTGGGAGCACTTTTCCATGACTTTCTACCCCTGTGCAGCAACCAACACTGTATTTTGCCACTTGGTGGGGTGTGACATTACCTTGTTGAGCTGCAGATGGATCCCGAGAGGTGACACCACTAAGGAGTCTGTCCGTTACCCCCTGGATGCTCTCTGGATGCTCCCAGCTTGTGTTATCTCTCTCCTGGCAGGTGGGGGCTGGACAGTCATCCAGAGGCGTCAGGATGGCTCAGTTGATTTCAACCGGACCTGGAAAGAGTACAAGGAGGGCTTTGGGGGCCTCAATGGCGAGTTCTGGCTGGGCAATGAGAACATCCACAAGATGACAAGCCAAGGGGACTACTCTCTTCGTATCGACCTGGAGGACTGGAACAGCAAGCACAAGCATGCCTTCTACCAGGTCTTCAGGTACAAAGCGGGGTGGCCTTCCCTGTTTCTCATAGTTCAACTGGTTCAATGTTGGAAGACCTTCAGGCATGGGAACCCCTTTGAGGTCAGAGTGACACTGTCTAGAATCCCTTTCAGACTAGGCCCAGGCTGTCTATCCTTTCTTTCCCACCTGGACTTGACCATCAATTTTTGCTGTGTAAGCTAGGGAATGTTCAGTGTCATTCATCCCTGGCCAACATCCACGGTCCCAGGGTGTGAGCTGCAGGACCCAATGGACAGTCCCCAGCTGCTATGGGGTATGTTTTTTCTGTCAAAAATTATTGATCTCAATGTCAAAACCAGGATTTTGAGTCCTTTCTGGGCAGGTCCTCCCTCATCTTCCTGGTTTAGAGTCATGTTTTGATTTTTACCCTCTCCATTCATGGCTTTTACTTGCTGGGCCTGATGTAATGTTCTGTATTGTATTATATATAATACAATACATATATTATAATGTTATTTCTTTAGCCCTTCCCCTCCACTGGTGTTTTGTTTATCCATATACGTCAGTCACATCTTTTCTTAACCAGGGGTGACCAGGTCTGTCTACACTGTCCCAGATGAACTCCTTCCCCGTCTGTACTGGAAATGCTTGTGGGAGTAATCCACCACAGGAGGATGTTCAAGGGAGCACTGCATCTTAGGGACATTTGAAGCCTGAGGGCTTTGAATAGACCCCAAAACTGGTGGGAAAAAAAAATAGAATCATCATGGAATCACAGAATGGTTTTGGGTTCAAGGGACCTTAAAGCTCATCCAGTTCCAACCCCGTGCCGCGGGCAGGGACACCTTCCACTAGACCAGGTTGCTCCAAGCCCCGTCCAACCTGGTCTTGAACACTGCCAGGGATGGGGCAGCCACAGCTTCTCTGGGCACCCTGTGCCAGGGCCTTGCCATCCTCACAGGGAACAACTTGAAATGAATTCCACTTCCTAAGTGTGCATTAGAGCATCTCCCAGCAGCAAATGCGTGCTCTGAATGGCCATCCTGATTTTTCTTATCAGATGCCATGTGCAATGGCATTGACCTTCAGTCGTTAACCCAGGGAGAGATTACTCATAAGCTCCATTTAGGTGAAGAGCAGAATGCTTGTTACATGGAGAGTAGGCAGTGCTGTGTAATTAAAGGGACTGCCTTGCCAAAGCTGCTGCAGTCCTTTATTGTGGTTTTGAGTCAAGGCCTGCCTGGTTCAGCCCTATAACAAGTGCCCTGAGTCATGACAAAATCATGCACATCCCACTGAAGGGAAAAACACACAATCTTGGGCTTTTAGAGGTGATGAATCATAGCAGGGAGGCTGGCCAGAGCAGCAAGATGATTGCTAGGTGACCACACCAGGAATGCAGCATCCAGGTTGGAAAGGAGACTCAAACACTCCCTATTGAATAGTTCCACCTTTGTTGCCTGCAGCATTGAGGACGAGGCAAACTATTACCGCCTGCATGTGGATGGGTTCAGCGGGACAGTGGAGGATTCATTTGCCTGGTACCACAACAAGAGGAGCTTCAGCACACCTGACACAGGGAACATCTGTGCTGAGATTTCCCATGGAGGCTGGTGGTACCACCAGTGCTTTTTCTCCAACCTCAATGGGGTGTACTACAAGGTAAGGTGGAGGAATGAGGGTGCAGATGTTAGCACATGAGATCCAGAGCTGGGAGGAGGCTGCTGGTCCTCACATCATAGCAGTCCTTCCTGGATTGCCTTGCTCTCCAGGGAGGGAACAAAATGAGTGCTGGGTATCAAGGTAGCCTGGCTTTTCTGTGACACAGGTCAGGCACAAGTATTGTGACACCTCTGCATGCTGAGGATGGGGCTGCATGGTGAAAACCTCTGGTATGGGTGACACATACTGAGATGGATGGGTGCCAGCTCCATTGAGACCATTTAGAAAATGTTGGGCTTTACGTGCTGTTTTCACCACAGTGTCATTAAGCTCCTTGCTCCAGTGTTTCAGAGCAATTTGGTTTCTGATGCTCCCTTCCAGATGATGCTTCCATGTATTTCCCATACCTGACCATCCTTCTTTCTCTGCATCACAGGGTGGCCGATACTCCATTAAAAACCGCAAGGCCCTGGGGCCGGATGGTATCGTGTGGTACTCATGGAAGGACACAGACTACTACTCCCTGAAGAAGGTGGTGATGATGATTCGACCACGCACTTTCCGACCCCACCTCTCCCCATGAAGGAGCCTGGGGTGTTCATTTCACTTCACATTGAATGCTGGGAATAGTTTGCTGTGAGCGAAAATGGATGCTGGAGAACCTGGAGGGCCCATGTCACCATGCCTGTTGCTGCCTGTTTGTCTTTGGGAGAATTGAACCAAAAGCGAGGTGTCAAGACCTTCAACAAGCATTTAGGTGGTAAAAGCTCTCCTAAAAATGTGGAGGTAATTGCTGAGAAAGGCTTTGGAAAGACAAGCATTTGGCTTGCCATTTCACTGGGTACCAGCACTCCTTGGCAGGCTTGGGCATCCCCAAGGCTTGAGACTAAATCTGATGGAGTGATGATGGACTGAGGCTGGACCTTAAGCTGAAGGGAGATGTTGAGTGCTCTGGCCACCAATCCAGTGGCATTTTAGAGGGAAGCGAAGAACCAACAATCCTGTATGTGTTTGCCACATGGGATGTGATGGACCAGTTATTGTGCTGTAAGATAAGACCTTCTGGTGTTGGCAGAGTTTCTTTGTTCACATCACCAGGTACGTATTTGAAGTTCCACCACTGCAGGGATGTGCTAGGGTGCTGAGATGGCCCTGAGGAAAGCCAGGAGAGCCAGCATGCATCATCCAGGAAGAGTGTCACAAGCAAATGAGGAGGAAGGTCTGCAGTGGCCCTCACCTTGTTTGGCAGGGATTGTGTTACGCAAGTGGACATGAGCTAGCTGCAATAATAATACTCAAAATGAAAAGGTTTTCAACTTTTCCATTCCATTTTCACCTTTCTGTCCTTTCTCTGGCAAAGAACTTGGAATGAATTTTCTATCCACCCTAAAAGTGGTCTACAGGAATGATTGGACGTGATTTTAAGTCTTTTTACTGCCTTACTGTGGCTAAAGAAAATTCATTGTTGCTGTCTTTACATTTCCACTTGTAGTTGCAGTGAGAGACCCCCCTTTTTTCCTGACTTTGCCTCCTTGCAGGATCAAGAGATGGAGGCTGGGACTTGGCCTCGGCCCTTATTGTGTTTGGTGATGGATATTTAATTAGATTCCCTTTTTCCTGTTTCACATGCACAGATGAGTTCAAAGAGGGTTCAGAGAAGGGAAAAAGCAGATGTATTGGAGACAAAGCGCTGTTCCTCTCAAAAACTTGCCTCCTAACTGCTGCTCTGCTCGCTCCTTGATGGTTTCTGTAGCTTTTTTACACTATTCTGGACTGTATTTTTCCTGGAACCTCATTTTTCATGGGCAAATCAAGCAGAGAAGTTACCTTCCAAGCATCCTGCTGACTGACATCCGTAACATAATAAAACATCATCTGTCTTTCCCTCTGCTGTGTTTGTCTTGGTAGTCTTCCTTAAGGGATGTTCCTAAGACGTCTGATGGTGTCTAGGAATTGCAATGGGCTGGCCTACATGCTGTTGTACCGTTACATGTCATGAACATCTGGGCACTACCAGCAGTGGGAGGAGAGCTTTATTGGCTCATGGCATGTGCATCTCTAATATAATGCCTTTCCTTCATGACCTGACCTTCCCTCTTGGGGAAGAGGGAAGGCCATGATGTCCCCTGGTTAACCAATCCCCTACTAAGAGACTAATAAATCACTTGACTAAGCAACAACCTAATTAATTAATGTTATCATTATTAATCTACGCTCTAATTTTGCACATTATTGAGCACAATGATAAAGGTATCGCAAACCTTATGAATCACATGCTGCTGCTGCTGTATTAGTTTACTGTCCTTCCCTCTCCACGTCTGTTCATACGAGGGTGCAAATGTCTCCCTTTTTAACCTCTGCACTAAATCTTTTGTACATAGCCCTGATGGAAAGTCCAGCAGGTTGTCCAAGGGTATCCCATGCAGTTGAGTACCCAGGTCAGAGTCACCACTGTCTGTAGGCATCCATCCTTCATTCACTGAAAGATCCCGTTCTCCTGTGTTCCTTACCCAGTTTTGTAACTTATTCCTCTTTTTCTCTCTTTCTCCTTTATCACATCTTTTTCTAAGCCAAATCAGCCCCTAATTACTTTATTTTTTATTTATTGGTCCAAGTCATGTTACATCCATACTCAAATTTGTTATATCTGATGTCATGACTGGCAGTCTTGGTCTTCTGTGGCATTACTGATATGGTTGTCTGCGTACAGGCGGCTTTGCAAGACTCTGCACCCCAAAACTCCCCTAAAGGTAAGGGATTCATATTGGACTACACTAAGACAAATCATTCTGCTTCATTCTATTATTCATTCTATGATTCTATCATTGTATGAGTCTATGATCTGCTGGGTGCTGGGCTTTGGGCAACACACAGTAGTGTGTGGCTAACCAAGAAACTAAAAACACTCAACCAAATGACTCTGTACACTCAATCCTGACTGGGGGAGGAAAGCGTGTCTGACTCCCCTCGGGACAGGGCTCCCTACTGTGAGCCTGGCTCCTTCTTCCACTCTTCCCTTTCACACTCAAGCCAACCCCTGCCTTGTTAATTTGGCTGGTCCCATTATAGAGCTGTCTAAAGTGATGTGGGGCAGGAAATTATAATGACAGAGCCTCATCGAGGGCAGCCGTGAGCCAGACACCCTGCAGGGTCTTGTGCGTTGCTGCACTGACCAGAGAGCCCTGCAGACCCCTGCACACTTGGACGTGCCACATTCCTGCTGTGGAGTAGCTTGGGCTACCAGCTGCTGCTGAGCTCTGTGTGTGTGTGTATCTTACCGGGGGAGCAGCTACAGGCCCTTCCGTTGTTTTGGCTCACAGCTACTCAAAACAGAGGAAGGTCCAAGGACAGTTTACATGTGGTGTGTTAGGTCAATGCAAGTATTTCCATCTCTGTGATAATTAGGATGTTGCGTCTTTACTGGAGATGGAGGTGGTTTATGAGGACTACCAGCCCATGCTCTGCAGTCTCCAGTCCTATGGCTGGGAAAGGCATCTGGACTGAGACTGGAAAAAATGCAGGAAAGGGCTACTGGAGTGGTGGTCATCAAAAAATCCTTGGTGAGGGCTGGATCTTCAAACCAAAATCATTCTAGGATTCTGTGAACACCGAACCTGTGCCCGGTTTCTCATGGTCCCTTTTGATACGGCCCCTTTGCTGTTATACCTGGCCATAATGGGAATCCCTGAGCATGGCTCCTGTGCTCACAGGGAGGTCTGAGTCCCCTTCCTTGGCTTTGTTTTAATGTTGGCACTTGAATCCCACACCCATGAGACCACCAGCTCTTTGGTTGGACACCCACCTTCCAAGGCTTCCAGGGTCAGAGGGGGCCTCCTGAGCCCAGATCAGAGAGGGTCAGGTCTGGTAGGACCTCCTTGGACCAAGACCAAGGGGCACGTGTCCCCTCTGGAGTGATAATCCTAACATTTGGTGCCATCACCTCTCTCAGGGTGAGCAAAGACAGGAGGGGAATTGGTGCTGCTTCCTCCTTAGGGCTGGAGAACTAGAAATTCGCTGGCCCTTCCCCTGGCATTGAGGATCTGATGTTTTCCTGTAGTTTGTTCCGTGGATAGACTGATGGGTCGTCTGGCCTCAGCTTAGACCTTGACATGTGTCCAGCTACCTCCGTGCTTCCTTGCCATGCCAGCCAGCTCCCAGCACATGGCTGCAATCTGACTCCAGCTTCCTGCTCCATGTGTGGTATAGGAAAGCATCACCACTGTGTGTGCCAGGGGTGCATGAGCCCAGAGTGCATGGCTGGGTGCAAGGGTATGATAGTGCTGGAGGACAAATGGACTCCAAACCTGCAGCAGCCCCACCACGCTGGGGTTGTTTGGGCCATGGGGTAAAACAGATCCATCCCTTTGACACAAGAGCTCTCTCCCACCCTCATTTGCCCCAGCCCTGGTCCCTTTCCCCTTCCCAGTCTGACAATGGGATGCCCCCTCTAAATAAAGCCACCCAGAAGACACTGCACAAACTGTGAGAAAACAAAAGAAATGCCAAGGCAGTTTATTTACAACTGTTGTATACAAAAAAGGACAGCTCGTGCCACAGCTGGAACAGCCCCCCCCACCTCCTTCACCTGCTACCCTTTCCCGTGTTCCCTCCCTGGGGCTCCGGGGTCTGGGTGAGCATCTTGCAGCACAGGTAAAGAGACGCGGTTCCCTCCAGGCCTGAATCAGAGCTTGGGAAGCCTTGTCTGGCCATAGCAGAGAGCAAACCCTCTACTAGCATCAGGATTGGAGGCTGGTGAGGCGCCAGGGCACTGCAGCACTCGGACCACTGCCTGCTGCTTCTTTCCCTCTTGTTTTATCTTGTCCATTCCATCATGGTTTCCACAGCCCTGCCCTGCTTTCCTCTTGTGCTCTCACTCTCTTTTCAATAACCATCTGAGTCACCGCCTCTAGAAGCTGATGGCTTTCCAGCTGCTCCAACACAGAAAAGGGGATTTCATCTAAGAGTTCCCACAAAGATGATTCTCAGGAGGTTTTTACCCCCCCAAAAAAATGCAGCTTTTTGGGAAGTCACGGGGCTTTTCCATATTTTTCCTTGAAAAGGATCATCAACATCTCCTACACATAAAGCCTTCGGAGCCGGTGAGCCTCACTCTCTGACCACCTCCAAGGCAGGGGATCTCTTCTCCCCCTTCCCCAAAATGATTCTGTAAGGTCTATGAGCAAATAATGCCCTCTCGGGGCAAGAGACCCTGAGTCCAGGTGGAAAAAAGAGAGGGGGGGACACCAAAAGATGCCGCTGCCCATCGATGGGGTGGGATGGAGGAGAAGAACGAAGTCAGAGGGATGCCCGCCTGCCCGCCCTGCCTGCCCAGCACCAAATTAAAGTCACACACAATGCACATTTCCCCCCCTTTCCCTCCCCACCCGCTTCATCCCCCTCCAGCTTTTCCCTGGGGGGGTCACCTCCTCCGCTTCACCAGCTCTTGGCTGTCTCTCCGGACCTGGTTGATGGGCGGCACA